>RJWM01022933.1:0-32649 GCA_004363535.1 Dasyprocta punctata | reverse complement strand
GAGGCTGAGGTAGGCGGAGCGTTGTGAGTTCGAGGCCGGCTTGGGCTACAACGCGGCGCAAGGCTGGCCTGAGCTACATAGTGCGACCCTGCCTCAAAAAACCAGGGCCGGGAGTTTGGCTCAGTGGCTTAAGCGCCTGCCCTGGCAGGCGCGAGGCTGTGAGTTCAATCCCCGGTGCCGCAAAAAAAAAAAAAAAAAAGATGGAAGAAAAAATGCTGACTGAACCAAGTAGGCTTGGAAACTATGTATCAGACAAACCCAAGACGAAGGTCATTGCACCAAACAATTGGCCCATTACTCAGGGGAATTAATATTAGAAAGGATAAAAAAGGGATCTTTCCTTTCATGATCACAAGCTGCAAACCTACCTTCAAGGTCTGAAAGTCTATCTTCAGTTTCTTTCAAGTGGTTTTGCCAGCTTTCAATGGAGTTTTTAATTTCCTGGATATCTCTTTGAATCTGTTTCATGTATTCTAAATCAGATCTCTTAAAAATAACAAGGAACCTGGAAGTAACAATTCAACAGCTGCAAGACAACCCAAAGAAACATAGCTTAGGAATAAAAGATGTGAGTGAAAAAGCAGGGGTCAACACAAATGACATTAAGACTCTATTTACAGAAATGATATCAGAAAACTTCCCAAGCATGGGAAAAGGAAGTGACATTCAGATAAGTGAGGCATATAGAACTCCAGCTAGCCAATTGTCAAAATAAATCTACACCCAGACATACCATAAAGATCCCAGAAATTCAACACAAGAACAGAATATTAAAAGCTATTAGAGAAAAGAAACAGATTACCTATAAAGGAAAACTCATAAGAATCATTACAGACTTCTCAGCACAAACCATCAAGTCAAGAGGAGCTTGGAGTGAAGCATTTCAAGTCCTGAAAGAAAACAACTTCCAACCCAGATTGATGTACCCTGCAAAACTATCTTTCAAAATTAACGGAGAAACAGGATACTTTCATGACAAAGAACAACTGAAGGAATTCATGACCACCAAACTAACCCTACAAAGAATACTGAAGGACATTCTAGAGAGAGATAAAAAAGACCACAGCTTCAGGAACAGCAACAGAGGGATATCATCGAGCGGGGCAGACAATTGAATGGAGAGGAAAAGCAGGCAGCCAACAGCAGGAAAATAGCATGACAGAGATGAGGCAGTGCATGCTGGCCATAGGGATTAATATAGATGGCCTCAATTCACCAATAAAAAGAAACACAGGCAGAATGGATCAGGAGACAGATCCACCAATATGCTTTATACAACAGACACATTTAACTTGAAAGGGGGTTCATGGACTGAAAGTCAAAGGAGAGAGAACAATGCTGTATGTAACAGGGAACCAGAAAGAAGTGGGGGGAGCTTGCCCATTAGCTACATAGTGGACAAGAGAGACATGACATTTTTATACAATGGAAAGCTACTCAGCTGTAAAGAAAGATAACCTTGAGGCTCTTGTAGGTAAATGGATGCAACTTAAGATCATGCTCATGGATGAAATGATCCAGAGCCACATGGGTGAACATCGTGTTGTCTCCCTAGTATAAAAAACTAAAGGAGTTAATGGGATTCAAAATACACAATACATATTGTGAAAGTGAAAGGGGAGGAAGTGTCTAAAAAGTGAAAGCAGTGGCCATTGTTAATCTATTATAGTGATTTGAATCCCGCATTGTTTTCATTGTTCTGTTTAGTTTGGTTTTATTCTGTTTTGGTTTGTCTAGTTTTATTATATTTGATGGCATGAACAGCTATTTCAAAGATAACAAAATACATTATGGTAACCATTATTGATTTCCTATTACCTTGTTTTGAAGCCCTGTATTGCTTTCATTGTTTTGTTTTGAGTGATTTTATTCTATTTTGATTTGTTTGATTGTATTATGTCTGATGATGTAGGCAACTACTTAGAAGATAACAAGAGGGATTATGGTAACCACTGATTTACTACTGTTTTGAAGTCCTGTATTGCTTCCATTATTTTTGTTGTTGTTGTTTTATTCTGTACTATATTGATTGATTTTATTATGTCTGATGGTATGGGCAGTTATTTTGAAGATAAGAGGCATTATGGTAGCCATTATTGATTTTCTTTTATCTTTTGTAGAAGTCATGTACCATGTTCATTGTTTTGCTTTGATTGACTCTATTCTGTTTTATTTTGTTTGGTTTTATTCTCTTCAAAGTTAAAAAGAAAAAGGATAAAAAAGGACAGAGGAAATTGCTGTCGATGAGAGGCTGTGTCCTTCTGAGTCACAGCTGCAACCTGAGCCCTAACACAGGGGCCCAGCGGAGTAGGGCAGGGCAGGGACACTCCGAGTGGGCTCCTGGTCAGGTCTGCCCCTCTGCCATGGAGGGCAGACACCATCCGTGAACCAGACTGCAGACCTCGCCAGACAGCAAATCTGCTGCTAAAACAGACTGCTGTGCTTGTGAGACACCGAGTTTGTTTGGGGACTGAACCAAGGCTTCAAACGTGTGAGGGAAGCACTCTTACACTGAGCCCTGGAGCTGAGGTCGTACCCTGCACCACCAGCACCACCCCACACTCCCGTGGGCCTGAGGAACTGAACACACTGAGCTGTATCTCCAGCTCTCTTTCTTTGGAGACAGGATCTTGCTAAGTCAATAACTTGCCCAGGCTGGGCTTGAATTTGGGATTTTCCTGCCTCAGCCTCCCACAGAACTGGAATTACAGGCGTGTGCCCCCATGCCCAGCCCTTTTAAAATTTCACGTGAGATAGGATCTCACTAAATGGCCCAGGCTAGCTTTAAACTTGTGAATCTCTTGCCTCACCCACCCCTCCAGGAGCTGGGATTATAGACAAACCCTGTGATACCTGACAGTTCACAGTACCTTAGCTGTAGCAGCCAGAGGAGGCTGAAGAAAAGAGACGCTGTGAGGTGGGGTTCAGAATTCATGCAGGGGCCCACCGCGTCACCCAGACCCGCTGCACTGCAGAGATCGCCTTGGGAAGGGGTCCCGCCGTCAGCTCTGCAGATCCACTTCAGCCCAAGGGCCGCTCGCCCAGGTCGGGCCCTTCCCAGGACAGCCTCGTGGTTGACCCGACGGCCTGGGACGGGCTATCGGGACCGTGCTGTGCGACAGCACTCCGCGGCCGTTTCTCTGCAGCACTCGCCGGGCAGACACCCCGAGGCTTTGCCAGCCTGGGTGGTAGCTCCGTGCCCCTCTTCTCGTCCTCCTCCTCCTGCTTCCTTTCACCGGGTGCAGGTCACTTGCACTCCAAACCCCACCTCCGTATGTGCTTTCAGAGAACCCAGTCTTTGACGCTAACTGTGAAGCATAATACTGGGAAATTAGGGAATTTTAGATAAGGGCTGTGTTTTGGTTATTAGTGTCGTATCACTGCTGTTTCCGGCGTGTGACGATATGTGGTGGTGGTGTAGGCAAATGCCCTTGTTCTCGGGGGACATGTGAAGGTATTTAGCAGGGAAGAGTCATGACATAGGTAGCAGACCCTCTAATAGCTAGCATGTTTATATCTGCATTATAATATCTGCCTATGTAGATCTCTTAACATACAGCTTTTTCTATATCTAGATACAGATACACAGGTATACCTGTGTATCCCTATCTAGATGCAAATACAGCATATAGAAAAAGTATATACAGTGAAACCTTGGATTGCAAGTAACTTGTTCCCGGGGTTTTCCACAAGATGAGTGAACAATTCTGATACATTGTAACTTGATGAACAAGTGCTGTGGTGTGATCACAACTGAGCCAATGGTCCTTCCGTCTCTGTTCCCCCACCCTGCCCCCAGCCCGTGGAATTGTGGGTGATCGTCTCCCAACAGCAAGAGGTGATGGAGGAGATCCTGTCTGCAGAGCAGGAGGAGAAAAAGGTGGGGGAATCCCTCTCCTCAGATGAGATTAGGGAGATGTGTAAAATGTGGGAAACTGCACAGCATTTTACAGCAAAGCAGCACCCAAATAAAGTTATAGCAGTGCGAGTGATGATTCTGTTTAAGAGTAATGCAACGTCACATTTCTGTGAAATTCTCAAACGGAGGCAAAAGCAAGTGTCCCTGGATAGAGCCAGGAGACAGTGGCGATTCTGTTAGTGATAGTGAGCATCACTGGCCCACACAACAACCTCCTCTCTCTTGCCTCCCTCACACCAGCCACCAAGATTTTCAAAAGTAAGTGCAGGCTAATTCGTTTATTTTTCTTTGTATTTTGTATTACAGTTTTGTAATTATTTTGCATGAATATTTTTCGGTTGTGGAACAAATCATCAGAGTTCCCTTTATTTCTTATGGGGCAATTCACTTTGATATACAAGTACTTTGGATTATGAGCATGTTTCTGGAACAAATTATACTCAAGAACTAGTTTTACTGTAAATAGTGGGGTCAGAGAGAGACAAAACAAATGTGGTAAAATAGTACCAGTTTATGAATCTAGAATTAATTACAGAAGGACATTAGACTACATTTTCCATTTCTTGTAGGTTTGAAAGTTTTCAAAGTAAAAATTGAGAGAAAAAAATCAATGTGTGATATGACTTCAGCTTGGTCAAAACAATCACATGCTGCAGCTGTTAATACACAGAAAGATCCAGAAAGCTGCAGCCCAGGGCATGGTCATCCCCAAGCAACTGGGAAGCTATCACTGCAGCTTTGCTTCTCAGTGTTTTCTTGTTTTCTAAAACGTGATATGCGTTGGCCTAGTTAGGAGGAGAAGGTGGACCTCCCTCTGACCCAGGAGGGCAGAGCTGCGAGCGGCACCGCTTTGCTCTCCTCTCCCCAAAAGGTGGAGCTGGACTCCCAACAGGGGTGCCTCCTCAGTAGCTGCCGCACCTCTGCCGAGACGGTGAGGCCATCTGGCTGTGCCAGGCTGCAACAGGCCAGCCTTGGGGTGGCACGGGCCAGGCTGGACACCAGGAAGGTGCTGTTTGTGATTTCCACTTCCGTCTGTGTGTAGAAGACTCACAAGTGTTACTTCAGGTTACATCTAAAATGGAAGTTTTTCACCTCTCTTGAGTGTCATTGTGCAACTATCCGTTCTGATATTTTTGTCACCTTTTTAAAAAACCTTTCCCCTTTTATCATTTTGCTCTCAGTCTGAGAAAGATTTCTTAGCAACACCCAGTTTAAAGGGAAGAATACATTTAAATGCATCCCGAGTGTCCAGGTATATAGCAGGCTGATGCAGGTCCTCGGAGATGCCCGCCTGTGGCCTGGGGACCACCTGGCGGGCTCAGAGGAGCCTGGGGATCACACCCCCCAAAGAAGGGAACTCGTGGAAAGTCAGTCCCCTGAGGAGGGGAGAGTTAGAACTGTCATGTGTGGGGTAGAAAAAACAAGGGGGACACTGTTGGCAAGGAGAGTCAACCCAGGCAGGAAGGGGTGGGAGCAGGCAGTGTCTCCTGAGCTCTGTGGGGCCTCCTCTGCAGCTCATCTTTCTTGGCCCTGGGGGTGCTGCCTGGGGTGAGCGTGGCTCAGGAGCCTGCGTCAGGATGCCTTTGCTGTTGTGGCCCAGCCCTGGGAAAAATCATCTGTCAATCTATTGGAGGTAGTTTGGCCAAGATCTCCAATTTTCCAAACGAGTGTATGGCAAAGGCTTAAATAAATTAGACAAGTAGTATGATTTCAGGGCTCCAGGAGGATCAAAACCCTCTAGCAGTGGGCTTTTTGGCAAAGGTGTGCCATCCTTCTGGAATTTAGAAAGACAGTATTTGGCCCAATGCCTCCCTTCCTGGCATCTCAGACAGGGTCCAGGTGTGGGCCTTGAGTCCACTGCTCCAGAGGTGCTGTTTTCTTGACTTGCTGCAACTGCAGCATCTGTCCTAACTAGATCCAGCAAGAACTCTGCATTTTTTCTAATATATTCCATTTTTCCACAGTTAAAAGCATTTCACATTACTTCCTTTTTTATTTTCAAGACCAGCCATAACCTGAGCCATCATAGTTGTCTTGTAGGATTCCGTTCCAATATCCTGACAAGCTCAAATATTTGTTGTTAAATCATTAGTTGATTTTATAGGATTTAAAGCCTGTTTGCAGTCCCGATTGGCAATTGCATGTGCCAACTGTAGAGCTAACATGTTTGCAGCTTCTGCGTTTCAAACCTGTCTGTGGGCAGCCTCAGATTGAGTAAAGGGCTCTTGGGGTCCTTGAAGAATATGTAAAAAATGTTATAGGCGAATGAAACTTTTAACCTACTATATGTTTGGTGCAAGTTTGTGTTTTTTAAAATCAAAGAATGAATTTTAAGAACAACGGAGGTTAAGAGCAGAATATATTTATTGAGAGAAAAAGAGCTTCTGTCTGAGAGAGAGACAGAAGGGGTCCTGTGTGGGTTGCCAAAGACTCTGTCTTTTTTAGGGACTTTTATAGAGTAGAACTATGAAGTGAGACAGGCCTAAGGTGGGGAAAAATGGGAACTCGCAAGGTGGGCATAAGGTGAGACAGAACTGTGGTCAACCAATAATATTAGTTGCTCGGGTAAAATTGATTAAATCAGGAACAAATGGAGAAGCAAGTTACCTAGCAACTGGACATGCTTAAAGAACAGTAATTTTTCCCATAGGGGTTTGGGATGGTGACTCCTGACTTCCTCAGGGTGATAGAGACCTATTTAGAATATCAATCCTTAATGTGTGGGTGTATTTGCTCTGTTTTTGTCTCTAGATCTTGCCCACAGCAGGAGGTGTTTGTCTCCTCTCCTTTGAGGGCCCAGCTCTGTCTGACTGCCTATAATATTTTTAACTAACTCAGTTGCCTGTAACAAAAGACTGCACAGGAGCCCCATCCTCTGGAATAGTTGTCCATGCTCTTTTTACTAGTTCTGCCGATTGTAGATATAGCTTGTGAGGACACTGAATCTGTTTCCTAAGGGGTGCATATATTCCTGTCCCAGAACAAGAGTTTTTAGCTTTACATCACAAAGAAGGAATTGAGCAAGAGACAGGGATGTTTGTGCCAGATGTTTGATATAATAAAGTGTCAACTGTTACATATCCAAAACATTTTGTAAGAGTCCCACAGTAAATGGACTTTGGACTCCATTGTTAGCCACACTTTGTTTAAGACTTTTTAGCAGTTGTGTTTCAAAAGGCATATCAACAAAATACTCGCAGTCATTAGCATCTCATTCAGTTCCAACTGGGAAGCAAGAAGGGGTGCCAATGTTTTCTCCCTTTGCAGCTGCTTCTCCCCTTAAAACCTGTAAGTTTCTGGTTGGAGTCTTACCGGATGTCCTTGGTAAAGGACCCAGCTCCTGCTGAGGTGATCCCTCCCGGGACTCTGCTTTGGTGGCAGACACTTCAGCTGGGAGCGCTTTCATTTCCTCCATGTCTGAATCAGAAACTATGGACTGCAGGCTCTGTAAGAGACTCAAAACTGAACAAACAAGATTCCAAGTTGAGAACGTCTCAGGGGAAATGATTTTTCCTGTGCTATGCACCTTTTTAAGATTCTTTCCAACTCTTTCCCAATTATCAATATCTATAGTGCCTGTCTGAGGAAACCATGGATTATATTTGGGTACCTCTTTCAACATTTTTGCTAGGTCTTTCTTTGGCACATAAATTCCTGAGCATTTAAGCAGGCCTTGGAGCAGCTGTATGTACAGTTCCTCGTTGACTGAAAACCTTTGCCCCATTTTACTCCCAGATAAAACAGCTTAGTCACAGTGGGAAGACTCACCCTTGATCTTCCCTCTCTTCTCCAGGCGTCCCCAGTGAAGTTTCCATCCTGTGAAGGCCTTCTCTGTTTCCACACTTTCCACTCTAGGTAGACTTACTCATTTAGGCTAAAATTCCTAGTCCAAGGGTTTAGGTCGCTGTTTCAGGTGCCAGTTATTGGGGACCTGGCAAAGATCCCCAATCTCCCAAATGAGTGTATGGCAAAGGCTTAAATAAATGAGGCAAGTAGTATGATTTTTGGGGCTCCAGGAGGATTGAAGCCCTCTAGCAGAGTTTGAGGGTCTGGGTGCTGAAACAAAGATCTTCTCTGGGTGGTCCATATTTATTACATTTTCAAACAAAGAGAGGGGATACTGAGGAAAGTGGGGGATCTGAGCAGGAGCTTAGGAGTCATTTCAAAGACTTCTCCAGGTAGTAAGTTGTGCCAGTTTAGGAGACTGTCTTATCCCCATGATGACACTTATGGTGGGGGTGAGACGGCAGGAGTAAGAAGTCTGCAGCTGCAGTCTCTGGCTACCTAACTGGGGTTGAGCCGGGCGTCCTCAGCTGCGGCCTTATCCTGCCCTTTGAGGGATCTCTGGCCTCACAGGCTGCCACAGGCCTCAGCCAGGACCAGCGACTCATAGAGGTTCACTCACTATGAATCCGCTCCCATCTCCAGACAACAGGCTTAGGCCTAGGACAGACTCCCAGACAGACATAGGAAGTCACTTGGTTTATTTAAATCCTGCTCCGAGCTGCTTCGTAGTGGTTTCCATCATCAATCTACATCTATTTTCTGCTCCCTTATTCGCCAGGTGGTACTGGAATGAATTTTCTTTGATAACTCAGCCCGGTCTTTTCTGCTACTCTAAGGTCCCCAAGTCACCATACGTGGTTGGTGGCCTTCTGTGAGCTTGTTTTGTTTCACTCGTGCCTTTCCTGCCTCCTCAGCTGGTCTGGGATATTCTGGATGCCAACCCAGATGTGTCTCCTTCACATTCAGGTCAAACTTAACAGGCAGCTAGCTTGCTGGCCCGTGCTGGCTGATCCTGGGCACTGGCTGACTCTGGAGGCCGGGGACTCGCTCAGAGCGGCAGAGGCCCACACAGCCCAAGGCTGCATCCAGGCCCCTCCTGCTCAGCAAGCGCCATTTTGACCTCTTACTTGCTCTTCAAGTGAACCTCTGCCCATGGAGGCTGTCCCGGAGCGCTAGACTAAGTTAAGGGTTGGACACACGCTCCCAAAGCCTTCCCTTCCTCTGTGTCACTTGCCATGTTTTAACTGCTTGCTGAACATTAGCCTCTGTAAGAGGCTGTACTGTGGCTGGATGTAGTCTGTACCCCAAGGAGTCCTGTGCTCAGAGCTTGGTCCTCGTGTGAGGCTGGGAGGTGCAGCGCTCAGAGTGGTGCGAAAGGGAGCTCATTATTAGAGCAGCTGGGGTGAGCCTTGGAAAGGCCTGTCTGACCCCGCCTCTCCCTGGCTTCCTGGTCAGGACACGGTCTCTTCTGCCAGCTGCCACGAGGCCCTCACCCCCCAGGCCAAAGTGGCCACACCCCTTAATCTCCAGAAGTGTGAGCTGGCCAAACCTTGTGGGTTTTTTTTTTTAATGAAGATAGCCTGCCTCAGGAATTATGCAGCATTACGCAGTTATATTAATGTGAAACAGACTATCAAGTATCTCAGTTCAGATGGAGAAGTATCAGAAGTCCTCCAGGTACAGTGTGGGATTCTTTATGTCTGGCCATTGACTACACCAATAAATATTTGTGCAGCGAGTGACAGAATGAAAATCTAAGTCACGGTAAAGAAGGGAGTTGAAAATCAATCCAGAGGAGCAGCTAGGTCCAAGACCATAAGCTAGAGAGCAAAGGAAGGCCAGGAGCCACCAGCGGCTGCAGGTCAGGCCTGTGGTGCCAGGCAGCCACGGAGTGGGCCGTCTCCACGGGCAAGCACAGTGCTGGGGCCTGACTGTGCGGAAGACCAAGGACATCGTGACCCGGCCACCGGGAGGAGGACTCCGGTCAATTGCTGGCTCGCCGTCAAGTGCTCAACTGGAGCGTGCCCAGAAGCTACACCAATCAAACACGATGAGTGGCAGTGGAATTACCAGCTCTGCACAGATCTGGGCAGCCAGAGGACTCCATAAAGGCTTAATGACCCTAAAACCAAGAGCAAAATTGCATTATTCAATCAAAGAAGGAAAGCTGTGTCTCTGAGGGTTCTCCAGTTACAAACACGAGCAGCTGATGTAAGTGAATGCTGAACTGTGGACAGCGTGGAAGACGTAGGGTTGGGGATGACAGGGCCAGCAGGGTTCTGGGAATCCTGGCATCAGGAAGAGCGAGGTCTTCTCAGGTGTCCTTCCTCTGTCCTGGGTCCGTCTGATACTCTGCTCAGGAGGGTAGGGCCCGGACCGACAGTCCCACCAAAGCTGTTTGTAACGGGCACAAGGCACCCCCAAAGGAAAGGCACACAGGGAGGGGGACTCCGCCTTCGTCTCTTCCAGCACTGCCCAGCTGTCTGACTGTTGTTAATCTTCTCTTTCTGGGCCTTGGGTAGCAGCCCTTTCGCGCCTTGGACTAGACGTGCGGGACTTCTGACTTCCTCAGCCTCCTGACTTGGCTTTCCATTTTGCATCCGTGGGTCTGGCCTTTCCACTCTTAGTTCGTGAAACCTCTCCCTCTGCTTGCCAGACGAGGATCCCAGGAAACCTGCACCGTATGCGATCAGATGGAATCTGAGGCCCTGTGCAGAAGAAACTTGGTCAGAGTCAGCGAGTGATTTAAGAGTGGATTCAGGGCCATAGCTCAGATTCCTATTTCATGAAAGGAACTCCAGAAAATATATAAAAGTGAGAAGTAGAAGGCTCACACCCATCAATCTGCATTTGCATTTGGACATCTGGTTTACTGGGGATGCAGCACTGCACACGGACTTTGAGAGGGGCTGGGAGCCCCAGGCCTGGCGGTTAGCAGCAGGGCGGCCTTGGAAACGTCTCCCAACCTAAGCTTCAGGTCTTGTCTGTAAAACAGAGGTGTTGTGAGGAAAAGCCATGGCGATGTGTCACATCTAAAGTACTTAGTGAATGTCAGGGAGTGCCTGCTAGAGAGTAAATTTAGAAGCACCGTGTGTCACCCCCAGGCAGCCTGTCCCAACTCCTTCCCTGAATTCCTCAGGCAGCTTAGCTTAATTCTGGGCTTCCCAGGTACCAGCCACTAGATTCAGGGGCAACTCTGACCAGTTTTATGCCTCCAAAGCAAAGCCAGCACCAAGAGATTGTACTGAGGATTGTGGGGAGCACACGAGCAGAGGCTGAAACACCAACAGCAGCCAGGACAGAGTAAGCTTCATGCTGGGTGGAGCAAAACAGCCACAACCGTTCCTCCCTTCTGGAACCCCACCTTCCCTCTTTTGGGAACACCTTCTCCTACTGCAGGTGACTTGATGGGACTCTCAGCCACACCACCCAGTCCCTGGCCCTGCCTCTTCCAAGCCGTGGCAGTGGGCGAGGAATCCAGGCCAAGCCAGCCACAGTGTCCGAGCCCACTGGCCTCAGAACACGGCTCCATACGGGTGAGTGACCTCAGCAAAGCCCACCGGACTTCTTTTTGGAGCATCTGTCTTTGGAGTAAAGGAACTAAAGATATGTGAGTGTGTATTCACCATGTGGGGGACACAGACTTTGAGAGAGAATGAGATTCACAGCAAGAGAAGAAGGCTGCTGCAGGATGACTTTGGATGTGTCAGTGTCCAAGCCCCAGGCCTGGAAACACTGGTTCTTGTAGAACTTCCAATTATTCAGAGTTTTCCAGTATCCTTCCCAGCCAAGGGAACCATTCCATTTCCACTTTTTATTCTGTTTGCAGCATTGGGGTTGGACTCAGGCCTTTTGTGCGCTGGGCCAGTGTTTTACCACTGAGCTACATCTCTAGCCCTACATTCCATTTGAGACTGAATCTCACATTACCCAGGCTGGCCTTGAACCTGAGATCCTCCTGCTTAAACTTGCTGAGTAGCTGGGATTACAGTGTGCTCCACTATGCCTGGCAAATTTCCACTTTTTGCACAAACTGAGTTGTGTTGGGCTGCTATTATTTTCAAGTCAAGGAGTCTTGACTAATACAAATGCTTTGTTTTGAAGGAGAGAAGGTAATCCTGTAATCATTGTAATTTTATACATTCGGTGTCTGATGAGAAAGAATATTATCCCTAAGTTGGAAGTGCTCCCACTGGCCAAGATCAAGGGAATCTTGGGGCCAGGCCACAGTGATTTCTCTGTCAGGGTGCTCTGGAGTTGTGCTCTGTCTTACTGATTGCTGCAAAATCAGGCAGAGTTTGAGTCTCACAAGCCTTTGGAGTTTCTTACAGAAGTGGTGGCCCTTTCATCTGCCGGTTTCCTTGGAGCTTGTTCTGTTCCCTTTCATCTCCAGCTCAGCATCATGAAGCGGTGTCATGGCAGGAGATCTGGGAGTCTGGCTGTGCGGGAAAGCATATGGGCAGATTCTGAGCGATCGGAATTAATACGTGAGCCACATGCGACCCCTCTGTCATCCCGATCTTCCTGTGTGGTGGAGACGCAGGAAGCCGCCCTGGTCTCCTGCCTGCCCGAGGCCCCTCCTCAGTGTCGGGAGGTCGGCCCCCGCCTGTCCTCTCCTGGCCGCTGCTCCTCCGGGAAGGCGCACTAAACAGCTCAGGAAGCCTTCTCGCCTGATTCCGTCGGTGCCAGCCAGTCCACCATTTGTTGTTTCTTACGTGAGCTCTTTGATTTCTTTATTTGGGATAGGAATCGTGTATTTGTATATCCCTCATTTTCCCTTAGAAACAGCGCAGGAAACAGGAGTCACACTTTAAAGGCCGTTTAATGCCGGCGAGGGCAGGCCTAGTGCTCACCATCGCTCGAGGAAACAGACCCGGGAGGAATGTGCTACGTGGAATCAGAAAGGTAGGATTTTCATTTCAAAAATTCGTAAGAAATGATGGTATTTTCCATCTTCTATTTAGCTTATCTCTGCTCAGATGTTCATTATTTACTTCTTTTTACTAAGTCTGAGTTTAGTTTCTTTTTGTTTCATTTAGCTATAATGCTAGGCGATTGATTTGAGATCTTTGTTGTCTTGTTTTGTTTTCCTTTTTCTTGGCACTGGGGATTGAACTCAGACCTTTATGCTGAACTACATCTCCATCCTTTTAATTTTGAGACAGTTGCTGGGTTGCCCAGACTGGGTTTGAAACTGTACTCCTCCTGCCTCAGCCTCCCAGAGTGCTGGGATTATAGGCCTGCACCACCTGCAAGTGTTTGCCCCAGTGAGCATCCCTCTTGGCACTGCTTCTGCTGCTTCCTGTGCCTGTGGCACGCTGTGCTTTCATCTCATATGTCTCAAGACATTGCCCAGTTTCCCTGGTGATTTCTTCTTTGATCTATTAAGAATGTGTTTCATTTCTATACATAATAACCTCCTTTATTATGAGGTTTCTTTTTCTGCAATTTTAATTATCTGTGACCAACTACAGTCTGAGAATTTGAAATGGAAAATTCAAGAAATAAACAATTCACAAGTTTTAAACTGTGCCCCAATCTGAGTGGAGTCCCTGATTTTGGATATGTCAATACCTAAGCCCTGGGTTTTTTTTTTTTTTTGTGGCCCTGGGAATCGAACTCACCACCTCATGCCTGCCAGACAGGCACTTAAGCCATGGAGCCAAACTCCCAGCCCTGGTTTTTTGAGGCAGGGTTGCACTATGTAACTCAGGCCAGCCTCGCACTTGCATTGTAGCCCAAGCTGGTCTCGAACTAACAGTGCTTCTCCTACCTCAGCCTCCCGAGTACTGGGATTAAAGGCATGTGAAACCACATCCGGTTTAAACCCTGTTCTTGTGGAACTTCCAATTATTCAGTTTTCCTGTATCCTTCCCAGCCAAGGGACCCATATATATTTCCTTCTTTTCTTTTTGCAGTTTCGGGGTCGGACTCCAGCGTTCCATACCTAGGTCAGTGTCTTCCACAGAGCTACACCCGCGCACCACGCCCACGCACAGCTCGTGTCTCCACACAGCTCTGTCACTAGCTGGCAGCCGGCTCAGCTATCAGATCGCCCAATGCAGCATCGGTGCTGGTGATCTAGTGACCTGTGTTTTATTTAAAATGAGCCCAGAGTACAGGAGGAGAGCGGAGAGGAACACGGAAGGGTAGAGGCACACACTGCTGAGGGCTTGAGGCCCACACCCCAGTCTTGGGTGCCTCCTGCAAACGGAACCACTGCATGGATTTGTGCATTTTTAGTTTTCCTCCTGCTTAAACTACTGACTTATGGTTTTATTCTTTTGTGGTTGGGGAAGACAATTTGTATGATTTCAAAGTTTTTAAATTTGTGATTTGGCTTGTGGCCTCACACGGGGCTGGTCCACAGAGTTCTTCACACCCTTGTGGGGAATGCGCATCCTGCTCTCGGTGAGCAAGCCGCCCCTTGAGTCCCCTGTAGTCGGGCTCCTTCGAGGCCCCTACCTCAGTGCCTCTTCCTGGCCTCCTTAAATCAATGAGCAGCTCCCTGCTCCCACCCCGGGAGCTGGTCCCCGGGCGTGCTCCGCTTCCTTGTCCCTCCTTCCCCAGGCACTTCGGGACCCCCTGGCTCGCCCCCAGCAGGGGTGCTGTACAGTGTGCCAAGCCAGGTGCCCTCTGCGCGCTTCTTTCCTCTCAGTAGCTTGCTGCCCACCGTCCCACGTCGCTCCTGGCTGCAGGAGCAGTCTCTTCTGGGTGTGCCACGGAGCGCTGCTCTGTAGTGTTCTGCACTGAGGTCTCCTTGCTGTTACTGCAGTGGTTCCTTCATAAACTCTGTTTTTACTGCTTCAAGTACTTTCATGGTCTGGTTTTCTTTAAATTTGGAAAGAGGAGTTTTTGAATGTTCACGCTGACACACACAAATGTACACATGCCCCAAAGGCTCTTTTCGGTGTCATTTGTTGGCATTTATAAACACACACACCGTTCATCTTCGCTGTGAACTGGTCAGCGGGTCAGAGCTAACTGAAGAGCAACTGAGCCTTCCAGGATGCCCTGCTTGGCCCTTCCGGGCTCCAATGGGTCACAGGGTGTACAAGACCAGACTGGAGCTTGGGACTGCGCTCCAGTGCCATCCCTGCCCCTGGCTAGAGGTGACCTGGGAAGCTGAGCGACTCCTCAATTGATTCCTGATTTGACGAAAAAATGATGTAAAAAAAGATTCAACAAAGCATGTTAAAATGACTGCAAGATATCACCTCACACCCGTCAGAGGGCTGTGACTGAAACGACACAGGACAACAAGTGCTGGTGAGGATGGGGAGGAAAGGAAGCCTGCGTGCTGTTGGTGGGGATGTGTTAGTACAGCCGCTGTGGCAGACACCATGGCAGTTCCTCAGAAAGCTTTTGGCCTACATTCAAAGGAAATGAAATCAGTGTGTTAAAGAATGTGCACTCCCTCGCTCATGTGGCATTACTCACAGAGCCAAGAGCGGGAAGCACTAGAGGTCCTGTTAACCGCACGTGGGAAGGAAATGTGGTGTGTGTCCAAGGGAGTACTATTCGTGCACAAAGAGATGGCAGTCCTGCCATTTGAAGCAGCGCTGATAAACCTGGAGGACTCTGCGCCCGGGGAAATAGGCCACGCACAGAACAAACACTGCGTGACCTCATGTGTATACATAGAACCTAAAATCGCTGAACTTGTAAAAGTGGAGAGCAGAACAGTGGTGATGCCGGAGAACGTGGGACAGGGCCGCATCAGTCAGAGGTTACGTAGGAGGAGTAATGAGAGGGATGGACCATAAGACATAGAGGTTTGGATAAACCTGTTCCGAGGTTTGCTACCAGCTCAGCTGCTGACTATCATTTCAGCAGCCACTGGAGCAGGAGTGAGTACCAGCAGGCGAGTCGCCTGCCTGAGTCTCCGCAGCTGGCCTTGCCATGGGGCACCCGATGCTACAGTCGCCAAGTAACAGCTTTAGAGTTTCAGTATTCTAGATGTTAGCACAGGGCACAACCGGAGGACACACGCCGGTGGAGAGCCCAGGAAGTTGGGAAGCTTCACTTAGTGATTTTTTTTTTTTTTTTCTTTTTGCGGCACCGGGGATTGAACTCACACACTTAGTGATTTTTAAAGTGCAGACAGACACGAGTTTCAGGAGATCATGCTCTGACTGAGAGCTGGTCACTTCAGGCACCAGGCAAATGTCCAAACGGTTCATTTAAAAGATGTGGTGGGAAAGCAGGGGCCAGACTTGGGCAGGAGGAGCAGAGTCTCCAGGCCTTTAGCTCTGGCTGTTTGGGCGCGGTGTGGAGACGTGGCCCAGGTGACTGAACCTGCTGTGTTATTAGAAAGTTAGACTTCTATTTACAGATGGATGCTGAGGCATTGGAAAACAAAACTGTAGCTGTAACTGCGCATGCTGACTGCAGTTCAGAGCAATGCGTGAGTAGATTTCAAGTGTACGCTGGGTGAAGGACACATGAGACTTCTGTGAAATGTTTTTGAAACTTTTCGTAGTCTAAAATTTTTTTTTTCAAAATAAAAGCTTACAAAACTAAGACAGCTGAATATGGCCAGGTATAGACAGCGGCACCACCATGGTTCCAGCTACTTGGGAGACAGAGGCAGGAGCATCACTTGAGCCCAGGAGTTTGAGGCCATCCTGGGCAACACAGCAAGACCCCCATAAAAATAACAATAGCAACAACAACAACAAACAGAAAAGATAGATAAAAAGTAAAAATGATGTACAATTTAGTACATCTAATGGAGCAAAGGGATTAAAGATTATAGAGATTTCTTTAATCATGAAAAAAAAACTATAGATAGGTTAAAAGTTAGAGACAGAACACATGCCATGAAAACAGTAACCACTGAAAGCTGCAGTGAATACTGGACAAAGTAGATTTTAGAATAAAGAACATTGTTAGAGACCGAGTATGGTGGCCCACGCCTGTAATCCCAGCACTTCAGGCTGAGGCAGGAGGATCGTTGTGAGTTCGAGACCAGTCTGGACTACAAAGTGAGTTCAAGACCAGCCTGAACTGCATAGAGAGACCCTGTCTCAAAACAAACAAACAAACAAACAAACACAACAACAACAACCAAAAAAACCCCAAAAACATTATTAGGGATAAATGGGTAAGTTTTTAATGACAGAGGGTTAATTCAACAGGAAGACACAGCCATCTTAAACGTGTATGCCCGTAACACAGCATTAAACACATACAGCAGAAAGGATAGGCGCTGAGGTGTAGGTCAGTGGTAGAGCACTTGCCTGGCATGCACAGAGCCCTGAGTTTTATCCCATTGTAGAAAAACTCTTGGCTCAAAATGTTTCAAAACCCAAATATATCAGCAGACTGCAGTGTTCCTTTTGTTTCTCTAAACAGGCTTGGGCCAGAGAGACAAGCCAAACCCCACCTGCTACTGTCTCCAGTTTGTTTCCGTATTTGTAAAGTTCCACTACTCACAAAAGCCTCCTGTCCTACTGGAAAAATGGTGTTAAAGTAACTTCCTCTACTAGCTTGGGGCTCAAATGTTGGCATACACAGCTCCTCTGAGCCAGCTGGTGTAATAAAGCTTCGTTCCCTCCACTCCTCCAAGTGTCTCCTTAGGCAAAGAAACCGAGTGGCACTTGGAGAAGGGCAGGGAATGAAGCTTTATTATGTTGCTGTAACATTTGGTTCCCTGATTGGGAAACCAACCATGCTGGCCCCTTGAGCCGCCAGCTTGGAGTTGGGGAGAGCCTACTGGGCACCCTTCTTGGAGAATGGGTTGGCATGTGTCTTGCTCAATTGCTGAGACCTCCTTCCCTGGGAGGACAGGACTGGTGGGTGCTCCGACATCCTCCTGACTGGACTGGGCAGAGAAGTGGACCGTTCCTCGTCAGGACTTCCGGACAAGGTAACACCCTGGGGCCCCTGTCCCGAGGCAAGGCTGTCCCCACAGACAGAAGGGGAGACTGATCGCCTCCCAGGGTCTCATACTAGAGATCCCAGTCAAGGATTTCCATAAAGGGAGAAGAACGTTACGACGTCTAAGTGATTGTGTGAATGAGTGTGGACGTATTTGTCAGTGCACAATGCAAGCTGTGGAGTCTGAGTGGGCCCTAACCTGCATTCCCATGGTGATATCATTCAGTCTTATGCTAACTCAGCTCCCATCACAGGACTTTGACCAGGCTCGGGATTACAGGTCTACCTTAGCTGAGATGCACCTCGGCTCCCCCAAGGGATGCGGCCAGGCGGGCACCTGCACGGTCCCCTCCAGGGAATGCCCACCTTTGTCTGTTGCATCACTGAGTGCAGGGCGGGAAGCTTAGAATGTGGGAGCCACAAAGAGCAAACCAAGTGTCTTAGACTGTGTGATCAAGGATTTCGAAAAGGGCTTTAATGGTGACTATGCATAAAAATGAAAGCGTCAAGACTCCAGACCCTCTGTGAGAGACTGGCCCTGCCTTGATGCTGGATGGTCACTGGAACAAAGTCCAACCCCTGCCCTAATTTGAGCGGTTTGGCACATGGTGACTGGTGTGCCCAGCCATCCTGACCAATTCTCATATGCAGACTCTTGGGTGGATATTTTCACACCATGGGTGCAATTTTGAGAAGGAAAGAAGGAGGGACAGAGTCAGGTCTTTGTTGTCAGAGGTCCTGGGAGTCCAATAAAGACTCCAAAAAGGTAATATATCAGGGCACCCCTGATGAAGATGTACCCCCACCCTACTTCTCCTTGCCACCACTGCCAGCACTTCTGGGTTGTCCATGCCTTAGACACCCCCCTCCCTGATTCAGAGCAATGAGGCTGAACCTCGGGGCCCCTCAGATGAGCCTGTCGCCTGCCAGCTGTGCTCCGCACAACCACTAACTCTCCGGGTGCCCCAGTCCCCTCCTGGGAAGGGACTTGCTAACTAAATTCAGAGCCCGGATAAACTTTACACCTGGAGGTAAACTTTACCTGCTGGAGGCAGACCCAGAGGTATGGGCTGAAAAGTCCCTGCCCAGACTGGCTAAAAATTGGACCCCAATACTAGGGAATCTCACGCCAGGAACAACCACTGTGTCTTATCGGTTACTTTTCTCATTCCTGAGAGAAAACATCTGGCACCCAAAGTTAAGCAGGGAGAGGTTTATTTTGCTCCATTTGTAGAAGTTTCTGTCCATAATCAGCTGGCTCCAAGGCAGGGTAGCGTATGGCAGAGTTCATGGCAGCAGAAGACAGCAAAAACAACAAAAGCAAAATTGGGGAGGAGCAAGCCTTTCCCTCCCTTATACTGTATGCAGGCCGTCAGCTCTAGAGTGGGTGCAGCACTCACACCGCCAATCCCAGCACTGGACAATGAGCCAATCACAAACTCTAGATTCAGCCACCTCTGCAAAGCCTGCCCCCCATGACTGCAGGAGGCTTTGGGGAGACATCCAGACACAAATCATAGCATCTTCCCAGGCTGAGACAATGTGCTGTGCCTAGGGAAGCACAGATCTGAGTCCTGGAACACACCGAGCGATGGAGAGGCAGGATCCTGATGGTGTCGGCCCCCCGATACCCTCTGCTGCTGGTCAAGAAGCCCAGCCGGGGTGGTGACCAGCTGGTGCAGGACCTCCGAGCAGTCTAATGCCACTGTCACCCTACACCTGGCCGTCCAGACCCCTACACGCTGCTGAGCCTACTTTTCTGCGTGGGGCAACCTGGTTCACCTGCGTGGCTCTCGGAGACACTTCTTCTGCTTACACCTGGCCCTTCAAAGTCAGCATGCTTTCACTTTTGCATGGAAAGTCTTCAGCATGGGGCAAAAAACTCAACTGATAGACCAGTCTCCCCCAGAGCGTTAAGAACTCCCCCACCCTGTCCAGGGAAGCTATAGCTGTGGGCCTGTTGCCTTCCCGGGGACCCCTGAACTGTGTTCTGCTCCAGTATGCTGATGACCTTTTGCTGGCAGGTGAGGGACAGCTGTGCTGGGAGGGCCCTCAGGCCCTTCCTCGACGGCTGCAGGACACAGGATACAAAGTGTCCAGGAAAGAGGCACAGATATGCTGCCCCTCTGTCCACTACGTGGGGTTCATCATCGCCAAAGGCCAATGGTCCTGGCAGCTGAAAGAGAATGAACTTGCTCCATCCCAAGACCAATCAACAGGAAAAAGCTCTGAGAGCTCCCGGGAGCAGCGGGATTCTGCCGCATTTGGATGCCAGGATTTTCTGGAAGGGTCAAGCCACTCTCGGTGGCCTTGATGGGGTCAGAGGAAAGGCCCCTGAGTGGGGGTCCAGCAGGAAGAGGCCTTCAAAGAGGTCAGAAGGTAACTGCTCCCGCAGCAGGCCTGCCAGATGTGAGCCCAGCGTCCAGCCCCTTTGTCTGCGGGGCAGACCCTGTGGCACTGGGTCTGGCGGACACTGGCGGCATAGCTGCCCGAACGCTTAGACACTGGCAGCAGGACGGCCCTGCATCTCCATGCCCTGGCAGCCATGGCTGTCCTCATCAAAGACGCCAACACACTGATGCCGGGACAAGCTGCACAAGTGATCACAACCTCGACGAACAACCAGGGATACAAATGACTCTCAAATGCCAGGGTGACCAGTACCGGGGCCCGCTCTGTGAAGTCCTCGAGTCATCCTGGAAATCAGAGTACATTTTCTAGCCATAAAATAATTAAATTAGAAATCATTAGCAAAAACAGTCATAGAAAAGTCTAAAATCAGTAATCTAAGTTTCTAACTTCAGAAGCTAGGAAGAAAAACAAGCAATTACTTTAATCAAGTAGAAAAAAAGGAAGTAAGAACAAAGGAAGGAAAGAAAGAAGAGAAACTCTCAACTAGCTTCATGGGGTGAGCATTGGGAGGCAACACAAAAAAACTTACAAACCATTATCTATCAAGGAAGGAAAGACAACTTTCAAAGGTGGATATAAGCCTCAATCTTTATTTTGTACCACACAAAGTACGGTGGTGCACTCCTGTAATCCCAGCACTCAGAAGGCTGAGGCAGGAGGATTGTTGCAAGTTTGAGACCAGCCTGGGCTACAAAGTGAGCCCAAGTTCAGCCTGAACTGCATAGTGAGGTCCTGCCTCAAAAAGACAAAAATAAATGACTTGAAATAGGTCATAGAGCTAAATATGAACATCAAACCATAAAACTTCTAGTAGGAAAACTTGAGAAAAATCTGGGGTAGGCAAAGATTTCCTAAAAAAAGGACACTTCAAGGACACAAATCATGAGAGAAAAACTGATAAACTGTTCTTCATCTGCTATTTGAAAGATACAGTTAAGACAATGGGAAGGTAAACTGGTATGGCGGCACATGCCTGCAATTCTAGGACTCAGAAGGCCGAGGCAGGAGGATCACCACAAACTTGAGGTCAGCCTGGGCTACACGAGTTTAAGACCAGCGATGAACATAGTGAGACCCTATGACAAACAGCAAACAAGCACAACAAAAAACCCTTAAAAAATGGGAAGAAAGGTAAGCCAAATTCAAGATAACAAGTCAGTGCAAGAAAGAGTCAACAGAAATAACATGCAAGAGAATTAGACCCCACTTTAGATAATGGAATTATTGAACATGAACTCAAGATGAGTGTGTACATGTACCAACTCCCCACAATGAATTTAATCATTATGTACTGCAAACATGGACTGCTAAACATTAAAATTTAAAAAACAGAATATAAAATGCCAGAAAATATTTAGCCAGGTGTGGTGCCTATATAAGCCCAGCATCCAGGAGGCCAAGGCAGGAAGATTGTGAGTTCAGGGTCAGCCTGGACCACACAGGAAGACTCTGTCAAAAACAAACACACAAATAAACAAACGGTTTAAAGACAGAAAAGAATAAAAACCAGGAGAAGGTCCCAATAAACGGATCTATCTGACATAGGACTCTTATTCATAATATATAAATATTGTTGGCCAGGAATAAGCCAGCAAAGAAGATATATTGGCACACGTATAGATACACATCATTAGTCAGATCTTCCATTTTTAGAAATCCCAATATGAGAGAAAGATGCTAGATTGAAGGCACCCCGGAGAGGCTCACAGGTGCAAAAGCAAAGCCCATGTGTAGAGTATGATTCTTAGAAACCCTCAGGTAGAAATCCCAGCTCCATTCACAGGAGAAAGCAAGTGGGCAACCGGCCGCTCTGAGCACGGGTCAGCACCAAGATGACAGAGTGAAGAAACTCGGGCAATAGAATTACGGAATGTAAACTGAACCACCACTGTGTGAATCAAAATGGAGATTCCTTGAAAACCAAAAACTGACTGGCCGGACTTCCTGCAAAATGACCGACCAGACAACACCGCGATAGGGAGACTCCCTGGAATATACCATCCAAATGCTGGAATATAAAATAATATAATAACAGAGAGAAGGAGAAAAGAGGGAGATGGATCCTCTGGACCCAAGAAGAATCTAAAAAGAGAACTGTAGCCCACGGAAAGAGTAAAAAAAAAAAAGAAATAAAGAAACAAAGGTGGAGACTGGCAGCACCTCTGACCAGAGCCAAATCCAATTAGCGGCGGGACCCGAACCGGGAAAGTGCGATTAAAGTGCTGGCAATGAGCGATTGAATTGCTGCGGCTGAGGTGGTGACGGCGGAGGCAGCGATCAATTGTGGAACAAGGTGGTCGTGAGCAGGCGAGTGAGTGAACCCCCCGGGCCCCAGCCCCCCACTCCCCCCCACCCCCGAGGGAGAGCGAGGGACAGGCATCCATCTTGAGACCAGAACCGCACCTAGTTAGGCACGGTTCCTTGTTCACACCAGGCCCTGGAGGGTCCTGGTGGAATCTGCACGGGTGCCCTGGGGGTGATAGGGGAAGTTTGGCGGACTGCCCGGCACGGGTTCCCAGGCAGCAGCCCCACCCTCGCGCACTGCACCAGACATCTGCCGAGAGGAAACAGGCTGGGGAAAGGCAGTGGACCAACACGGGCTCACTGCGGAGAAATTAGGAGATCCCTGAACAGCCCAGGAAAATGCCAAGACGGAAGGGTAGAGGGCGCTCTCCGGACTCTGATACAAGCAGAACAAATCCAGGAGAAGCAAACACAGAAAAGGTCAGGAGTCCAAAAATTAAACTCTCAGAGGAGATGACAACTGAAGTGGGGAGACAACTCCATGAAGCTATAAAAGAAATTAAAGCGGCACTGTTAGCCCAACTGAGAATTGAAATGAAATACATAATAGGGGAATCACTAAGCGCCTCTAAAGGAGACATAGCCAGAAAGGTGGAGGATGGAAAATCAAAGGAAATTGAGAATGAAACAAATAAAAACTTAGAACACATCAATCAGATTCAGAGAGACTACCAGGAACTCAAAGACTCCTGTTCCCATGCTTGGAAAATTTTCTGAAATTATTTCTGTAAATAGGCTTTTAATTTGATTTGTATTGACCCCTGCTTTTTCACTCACACCTTTTATTCATAAATTATATTTCCTTGGGTTGTCTTGTAGCCGTTGCACTGCCACTTCCAGATTTCTTATTATTTTTAGAAAGTCTTTCCTTTCTCTTTCCCAGGCTGCCGTTTTTTCTTCCAGATTTGAAAGACTATCTTTAGTTTCCTTCAGGTGGTTCTGCCAACTTTTACTGGAGTCCTAACTGGGGAGGTGGGTGTCAGGGGATCTGGCCACAGCCAGTTACCTAGTGCAAAGTATTTTGACAGTGCTGTGCCTGAGAAACTGTTCTCTAAGATGAGAAATCTTCCTTTTTCAAAAAGTACATTCTCCTTTCCCTTCCCATGTGTATAAATATTATCACGTGGTGGTTTTGTTTATAATATTTCTCTTGTCTACATCTCCAGGACATAAAAATGCTTGATGAAGTCATCAGGAAACATGCCAACTTCATAAATGGGCAGCATAATTAATATTTTAAAACATTACAAATTAATCTTTGGTTGGTTAGGTGGCATGCATGCAGCTGCAACAATCACGGGTTACTTTGGATTGCAGTTCCTTTACGAGAGGGTTTCCATGAAATGGCTAATTGCTTTCAGTCTCCCCCACCCCTCCCCGCTCAAGAAAGAGAAAAGGAACAGAAAGAAGCTGCTTCTGTTTTCTTGTTTAGTGGCACATTAGTATTCGGCATGGGTCCCGTACTGAATTCGAGGGCTGCTACTGAGATATTGTCATTAAATTCCAACCTTACGCATCTGGCATGCTGCCTAAGTGCAGCTCGTGTGTTAAAGTATACATTACAGCCCAACAGATCAATGCTCTCGAATTGTGGGTCTCTGTAAACCTGAAATTAAAAACAGCATGTGATCACTCTTTGCCCCCTGAGGAGGGGAGAGAAGGAAGCTCTTTTTTTCCGGGTGAGGAGGTGAGGATGCCAGTTTAAAACAGAAGCATTCCTTGGCACGAGCTACGGCTAAGGCACAGTCTTTGATGAAGTCCGTTTCTCTGCACCTCAGTTTATGGGTGACCTGTCCATTTCAGGAGCTTTCTTCATTTTCTTTGATAAAGCTGGTTTGATGTGGTAATATTTCCTTTAGAAATCTGTAGGCGTTTGTAGATAATGGGGGCAGGGGGACACTGGGTCCTCAATGAAGTTTACCGAACCCTAGGCCAGGAAGAACGCAACAAAATATGCGTGCGGTATCCTCACTCAAACGTGAAGGAAGGATATTCTCAAGGCTTCTAGTGAAAAGGTCGGCGCTTCTCCCAAATCAGAAGACAAAAAGCTCGGTGAGTGCTTCGAGAAGCAGTCACTGCCTGCCACCTAGCATTTAAGACAGGCAGCAGTTTCTTTCTTTTCTGCAGTTTCAGGCTGGGCTTGAGCTCATTTAGTAGCCCAGGCTGGTCTCGAACTTGCAATGGTCCTCCTGCCTCAGTCTCCTGAGTACTGGGATTACAGGTGTGCAACACCACGCCCGGCTAGGAAATTCATTTTTTTTCATCATGACAGAAAAAATGTTTGTATAGAAATATTTTGACTATGCTTCTTGTTTTGGGGACAGAATGGGTTCTGGAAAGGAAGGACTTGTTTGCATTTTTTTTTTTTTTAAGTAACAGTCTCCTCCACTTGTTCCATTGTTTTCTATCTCTGTTGTCCCAAGAATTATCCAGCCCTGCAGTCTAGGAAACCTGTTAATATGACTGGAAATAAGAAAGATGTTGGCTAAATTATGGGAATACTTTCACAGAATTGTACCCTGATAATTTCATCTCACATGAAGGAGAACTGGTAAGTGACTTAAAAGGGACACCATTTAGAGCTAGGATTTAATTGTAGTTTAACTTAATTTCAATTGCAGAATAATTGAATTTCAGTATCTTTGCTATCCCTCAGGAAAAGCACGAATTTGGTTAAATATTTTTATTTGTGGATGAGGTGGCTAAAGTGGCTGATTCATCAAGATAATGTACTCACTGAGTTTTTCTGTAAACATTGAAACATCAGGTTGGATGTGCCCTGAATTTTGACCCTAACCATGGAGCTGGGGTAGACCGCTGTCTTCTCTTGCTAGTGTTGTATTAGTTACCTATGGCTGAATAAAAAATTACTCCCAAATGTAACAGCTTCAACCACAAACATTACCATGGTGCCTTTGCATCAGTGATCTGGGGGTGGCTCAAGTCTCCCACAAAGCTTCGGTCTTATCAGGGCTCCTGAGTGGGGTCCCCTCTGAGGCACTGTACTGTGTGCACGATTCGCTTCTTTGTAGGGTGGTGGAATGAAGTTTTTCCTTCAGTTTTATGTTAGCCATTGGCCAGAAATTCCCCCTTCTTGTCACACGGGCCTCTCCACAGGGCATTTCAGACCGTTTTAAGAGGCATCAGAGTTAGAGCAGGCGAGGCAGGCGAAGCCGTGTCTCACGGCCGCCTCATCCCCGAAGAGCTGTCTGCTGCTTCTGCCACATGCTCCTTGGAAGCAGATACCCAGTGCAGCCCACACTGCAGGACCCGGGACTCACACCGGAGTGTGACGCGCAGTGGGCAGAGGTCACCGGGACCCAGCCTCCGAACGCTGGCAACTGCTGTTCCACAGGATGTGAGGCAGCGGGAGGAGTCTGCCCGCCCTGGCCAGCGGACGGCCGGCGGCCGAGCTCTGCGGCTGTTCTCGCGCTGACTCCAGGGGCGCACCCAACTGCGCTAACTCAGGGGGCAGAAGCAAAGCCCTCACTCCTCGCGTGACTATTTTTTGGTGCAAAATGCGTGGACACTTCTTTGCAATACCACCTAACACAACAGGACAATGGTATTGGTGGAAAAATAAAACAAAATTTGAAAAGCATGGTTCAATACCTAAAATTTCTGAAGGAAGTTCCTTTCAGCAATCAACAGCTACTCGTGGCATTTCATGGAGCATTTGCTGGCCCAGAGTCCCAAGGGCATCGAATGCTGCGGAGTGTCACAGAGCTTGGAAGATGAGAGCTCGCTGAAATAAAACCTGTTTTTTAATCCCAAATGCAGCGTCCGGGAAATCTGCTTCAAGTGCTTGTAGAGAAAGCACAGTAACTGCTCCTCCTCTCTTGCTCCCTGGCCTGCATCTGATGACTGTCTTTAACCTTCCTTTGCTTTGTGCTCAGCACACTCTGCCTGAGCACTGCCCCTTCCTGCTCAGAGCGTGGCCAAGAACAGTGGCTCCTGCATCTGAAAGGGCAGCGTGGTCCCGGCCAGGCCTCCGCAGGCCCTCGCTGCCACTTCTGGGGCCCGATGCAGCAGACCCGGTCCTGTGGGCAATTTAAGACAAAACACATTTTTTTTTTGTTTTTAAAGTTCACCTTTCCTGAACTTGAGAACATAAAATGGTTCTAAGTGTCACAGTTCAGGGTGTTTTTTTTTTTTTTTTACAAAAACCGTAACTACGATTATTTTATTCTGGAATCTAGTAAATAGGAAATGCCAACTTTGTTCTAGAAAGAAATTCTGCTGCCCAAAGTAGCCTAAATTCTTTGCCAATACTAGAGATTTTAGAAATTGAGGCAAGGAAATCAAAGCAGAAGTTTTTATTTCCAGTTCAAGGGTGAAGATTCTTTAAAGTGCCAAATCGAGGGTGAAGCACTGGAGAATTCCTGGAGGTCCAGACCAGTGATGGAAAACCTTCGAGGCGAGTGCCACGTTACAACCAGGATCCACTGACACTGCAGTTAAAGCTGAGTACTGAGCTTTTTAGTTTACAAAAAGCAACTCATACCTTAACAGCCTTTGTCTTAGAAGAGAATACACTAACACACGTGAGCCAGGTCCGCCACCACTGGTCCAGAGGCTCATCTCTATTGCGAATGCCCCGTGCTCAGAAAATGACTCTGGACAGTGCCTGCTGACCTCGCCCCACGACTCCCGGGCTTCTGCAGCCATTAAAGCCATCGCTGAAACACAGGGAAACACAGCGGGAAGTTGATGAGGAAGGGCAGGTTATCAGTAGGGGAAGCGAAAAGACATATCTAAGGTCAACCTGTCATTTAGTGGGGGCTCAGACTCAAATCCGTTTCCAAAACTCGAGGGATACAGCACACACATTTAATTTCTACAGTACACATTGTTTCCTTTAGGTTAAAAAAAATCACAAAAGCAAAAACACTGAAGCTTTTTTTAATATCAAGCCTATGTATTATCAACAAACACTGTTTATTAAGAATTCACAGTAACTACTTACAGAGTTGTAGGTCCCAAAGAATTATGGCAGTAAATTTATAGAGCATGGTGTTACATAAATAAAAAGGGGGGAAAGAAGGTTTGGAAGGAATGAGAGTTACATTTTCAGTCCGGATGACTGACCCGCTTTACACCGAGGTGGCTGCTTAGAACTGCTTGACCGGAAGTTTGGCCGGCAGAAGCCGGGCCAGGGCTGCGGGCACGGGGCTCCCCTCACTGCAGAGTTAGACGGCAGTGTCTCTCCGTGATCACCAAAAACCAGATTTCCTCTGGGTCTAATCGATGTGACTCAACAGTATTTTCACGACTTGCAAGAAAATACCATGAACGATCCAGCAGAGCCCATCTCGCAGTGAGGACATATGCGACCGCCTTCACGAGCCACCCCGGGGCCACAGCCAGGCTCTTCCTCGGGCCGTGGGCCGGAACTCCGGGACCAAGGGCGCGCCCTTCTCCGCAGGCAGCAACAGCACAATGCTCAGCGCCAGACATTCAGGAGCTTAACAACCACTAACTTCGTGAAACACGGCAGACACGTTCAAGGAGTGTTTTTAACCTGTGATGTGAAAAGCCTTTGCTTTTCAACGCTAAGCTTTCACATTCAATCTGTTCCCCCACCAAAGGGCACCACACCTTACTCCCGCAGACTTGAGAGGCTGGGATAGGCTTCCTGCAATTTGTGGGCAAATGAGGCACCAAGCACGTACCACAAAGGCATATTTAAAAGGCTCCTTCTTGGGGCTGTGGACGTTGCTCGGTGGTACGTACAGTGGTCGCTAGCAAGTCCCCGCGTTTGATTTCTAGCAACCACAACAACAGCGTTGCTCCTTTTAAAAAACTGAGCTTGCTGCGTTGCTCAGGCTGGTCTCACATTCCTGCCCCGAGCGATCCTCTGGCCTCGGCCTCCCGAGTTCTGGGGCCACTGTTCCTTCACTGGGAATACTGACCTTCCGGGCCTGCCCTGTGTGTGGAAGACACTACACACCCAACACGGGGGCGCTGGGTGCTTCCCTTGGCTAAATTTCATGTTTTATTACGAAACTTTCTGACTTTCACTTTAGTAAATAATTTGTAAAGTTTTCTCACTGCTATCAAAGATTAAATAAACAGTATCAGCATTATTCTGGAAATAACCACCAAAAGTTGTTAGTTCCATTCTCTTGCTATAAAATAAAGCTAAAATGTTTCCCTTCTAAGGAACGAGCTGTAATGCCATGTCCCAAGGTGGCACAGCACGCGGCCGTCCGAGCTAGCTCAGATCCTCTGGGTCCCCGGTTCTGGCCCTGCACACGGACCCGTGAGGAAACCATGTTCCTACACTACATTAAGATGTGCTGTCGCTGGGTAAAGGCTTACACTGTGACTCTTCTTGCATCTTGCCTTTTTTTAAAACTGAGGAAATGTCTTCAAACCTTAGTGAAAACTAGTCTTTGTGGATGGTATTTTCTATTGTGAAAAGAAAATACTGTTTCCTTCATTTTAGCAGCCAAAAAATTTAGAACCAAATTTGCTGTTCAAGGCTTGCTTGCTGAGTTGCATAAAACCATGTATTTCTGTGCTGCTTGAATGTTAAATATCTTCTGTAAAGGCTTTGTATTTTGTAGGCCTTATTAAACCCTTTTAAAATAGGATACGAACTTCAAAAACATAAATATAGTGAAGCATACTATATTATTTTCTACTACAACTAGAGGTTAAAGATGGATTTAATAGCTGCTTTTGTAATAAATGTACTATAGAAATTATGCTAATTTCACTTAACATGAAGAATGAGATAATAGTTATTGTTATATTAAGTATGCTATTCAAATGCTGGCAGGCCTAAGTTATCTACTGAAATGCCTTTTCAACTTAGTCAAAGAACTTGGTTATCCAATCTGTCTCTAGTATTAGTTCAATGAACAGTATACATTAAGTCTTTTTACTTTTCCAACTTGTTTTGAAAATAGAAAATTATGTTAAAAATATTAAATCAAGAAAATACTACGTGTAGATTTTCTTATCTTCTGGATACAATCTAGTTTTTAAAAATGAACGGATAAAGAACTGTGGTATTTATACATAATGGAGTACTACTTTGCCATAAAAAGGGTAAATTTGAGTCATCTGAAGGAAAATGGCTGCATCTTCTGACAATAATGCTACATGAAATAAATTAGACACGCAAGTTTAAATATCACATGGCTTCTCTTATATGAGAAACCCACCATATAAATAAAGAGCGAAACAAAAGCTAATAGGAAATAGGTAGCTAGGTCTTTTGCAAATGGTAAGGGGATCCAGAGCTGCCAGTGGGAGTGGGGCGGGGAAGCAGGAGAATTAAGATGAGTTACGAGAACGCGGCAACGCGCCAGGTGAATGCAATGACCAGGGACTGCGACATGGACTAATGGACACTAAAAGAAGGTGAATTTGAAAAAAATATAATACAGGAAACACACTTGGAGGCAGTATTTGTTAAGTACGAAATTTAAAGTCATTTGAAAAGTTATCTTTGTAATATTTAAAAGAATAAATGAAATCCAGTGAAACTTCAGTTCTGTCAAGTGAAAATTTACTACAAAAATGTAGAAAATAAAAATCTACCTCTTGAACAGCATATCTATGTTAGTTATAATTTGATAAATGAATTCCTTTCTACCCATATCTTAAGATCTGAAATTTCAGTGCCAAAAATAACATGATTGCCAGGTCAAGTAACAATGCATATTTTAATTATTGTGTAGTGACTTAGAGCAATAAATATCACACTGTGAAAAACTGTCACAAACTAAATACAAAAGGAAAGAAGCAGCTTATGTACATATACCAACATGTTTATAATAAATTAGAGCGAATATTTCCATCACAGCATACAAAGCCACTAATGGGAATAGTGAAAGAAATCTGTCGTGCAGACCTTTAATTTAGATTTAATAAAGATTGTACAGTATCAAATGATATCAAAAGTCTAAAAAAAACCAAGTTTTTATAGCATGTTTATAAATTATTGTTTTATATACCATAAAAACATAAGATCAAAAGTGCAGTTTAAAAAAAAGTTGAAATTGTTATTTTTGATAATAGCTAGAAAAATGTACTGTCCCAAGAAAGAAGCAATTTAAATGCACACACAGTTTTTCAGAATTTTCCTTTAACTGTCATACAACCTTGGTTACCATATGTCAAAAAATGAACCAACAGAATGGGAGCAAAGTAATCGTTTTTTACAAAAATAATAGAAAGCACTGATCTGGGGTGAGAAACGCTGCGAAGGTACATGTGCGGGCTTTGCCACGCGGGGGTTAAACGGCGGTCCTGGGGTGAAAGGGACGGTGCTGACTTCGGCCACACGTAGGGAATTTTAGAGGCTTGCTAGAAGTTTTTATTTTTGTCAAATTCTTTGTTAAATCAGCTACGGCACATACATCCCAGGATTATAAAATTTTCTAGCGTAACTAGGAAAAATGTGATTTCAGGGTAATAAGCTGTATCATCTACTTCTCACAGAAAGTAAGGACTCACTGTCCAGCCACTAAAAGGCAGTCCTGGAGAAACGAGCCAAGCAGAAATGAATGAAATGATTCCGAACCGGCACTCCCACAGCGAAGTGTCCGGGCCGCTGAGGCACCAACGCCTGTGCTTCAGGGCAGCGCGCTAAGAACCGCTCAGGCGAGAAACCGAAATGGGACACCGCAGGGATTTACGGCAAAATAAAAGGAACGGAAGACAAATCTTACTTTTAAATTTGCTGTGGGATTAAAATAGAGACAAAGCTCCGTCAGTCAGGAGCAGCATTCCTGATACTAAACTCACGGGCGCCCGAGCCCAGCGCAACACCACCACGCCCTTCCGCAGCCGCGAGTCAACCACGGCGCGGTGCTCCCGGGAGGCCAAGCGACAGGTGGGGTGCGTTTTCCATGAATACGGGAAGCTCCTTGGTTGGTTCAACATAGATTCCTGCCTGAGACAATAAAAACCATCGCCGTTACCACGGTCAGCAGGAAACGAAGGTGGTCCCGGCTCTGACCCGAGGAAAGGACAGCCCGCGGCGAACAGTGGGCTCCGCAGCGGCGCACACGCGCGTCCTGATTGACGCCGCCGTAGGAGGAGGCTAAAAGTCGATGGACATGGATGCTTGCGCAGAGTCCTCTCGCCCCCTGACATAAATCTCACAGGGAATCTCTTCCATGACTCTGTCCTCGAGGGCCTGCTCAGGGCACTCGTGTGCCTGTTTGAAAGTGTAGCTGCTTTTCTTGAAGGTGCTATTGAACGTTTTCATGGGCTGCGGCTGTGCGAAATCGTTTCGGAAAGGAAGCTCCACGGAACTGAGGTTGGTCCTGCTCTGTTTGACGCTGGACGCCTGGGACCCGCAGTGATGGTCGTGGATGCACCGGGAGGCGGCCGACGAGCAGCGCATCTTCTGGTAGTTGTCCAGCTCTTCTGACAAGTCTGCCAGGTCTGCAGAAATCTCTTTGTCCCTCAGCGAGAAGAGTTCATAATGAGGAGGATCAAACACTTCTTGGAACCCAGTTTTATTAAAGGCAGTTTTGCAAGCCATGACCTTTTTCCGGGGTTGTTTCACTTGTACTAAAATAGAAATAATGAGAAGGACCAAGACAATCCCCGATGTAACGCCAATAATTGTTCCATGAGTTTTAGTGATTTGTTCAAATAGACCAGCTTTTTTCTTTTCTGTAGAAAGAGAAAAAGAAACGTTGTGGTTTTCAAAGTTCATTAATACGAGTCTTAGCACAGATCAGTAAGGTATTTTTAGGTAAAGAAGAAAACCTGGATGGGTCAAATATATCACAGACAATGTAACTGAAAGCTACTCTTAAATATAGCAATCTATTGTTATGACTTCTAGGTAATCACAGTCCAGCGAGATACATTATAGAAGAGAAGAGTACGCACTTGATTACTCAAAGGGTACATAAATGCACATAATCTGCAAACAAACCAAATACTGCAGTGTAGAAAATTCCAAAATACTGCTGTTCTGTCAAATTCAGTTTTCTGCTGTATGGCAGGTTTGACCAACTCCTCTTTATACAGCATTAGTATTCTACTGTTAACCACCAAAAAGAGACAGCAGACATGATCAGACTAGCCCATCCATTATGGTCTACTGGTTTTAAATGATCACCTGAAAATATCTCATGTTTAGTATTTAACGCGATCATCTTTTCATTTACTGAACTGTAGAGAGCGGTAAAGCTTCACAGCTGCCGCCCCGCCTCTCTGGCCTGTGGGCATCCGGTGCGTCAGCCTACATTTCCCATGATCCTCTCCAGCCTAACCCGGAAATGACAACAGCCTATCCGTGCTCACCACACCCCTGTGCGATGACAGCTTCCGTTCCTGCTTCTATATAAGCTGTAAACACTTCCGCAATAAAC
>RJWM01022932.1:0-32907 GCA_004363535.1 Dasyprocta punctata | reverse complement strand
TTTGGGCCAAAATCTAACTCAGTAGCTCACTGGCTTATCACCAACTTTCTTGTCCTTAGTACATACATAGGTGACTAAGAAGAGACATAAAACCTGTCCATGCACAAAAGCAAATGCAGTAGCTACCACATTGCTTCTAACCTTGTGGTGACCATGCAAGGCAGTGGATCCTTGGGCTGTAGGACAATTCCAATCTCTGAACAGCAGTTCTCAAAGTGTGGTCCAGGGAATCCCTGTGGTACACTCCAGGTATTTGTTTAACATGCAGATTCCTACTGCCCAAATCTTTATGTGTTAGAGGGAATGCAATGTAACCAAAGACCATGAATGGTAAAAAGCTGGTAACTCTTGGTGCTATGGATTAAGTGTGTTCCTCAAAAGCTCTTGTGCTGGGACCTGCACTTGATGGAGGCTGGTTTATGTCAGCTATGGGCTGGAGTCCCAGTGTTGGACCTCTGTACATTCATTTATAATGCCTTTTCCACTGGAACAGAAAGCATTTCCTAGGATGGCTGAAGAGAAGAGGTTTTAGAATATGTTGGTCAAATTGTGATTCTACTCAACCCCCGGACTTGTGAAAGGGCCTAACTGCTGTTTTATTTATTCCTGCCTTCATGATAATTTTATCCCAAGAGGCTCAGTTGTTCATGTCTGTGGTGGAATTATGGTCAGATCCATCCCAACTTTTAACAACTCTTACTTTTCTCTAGGAAGAGGCATTGAAATCTAGCATAATCTTTCTCTAAAGAACCCTGATTCCTAATTGATGTTAACTATTCCTACATTGCAGATACTAGGCTTTTTCTACCCATTGGGTTTTTGGTTTTGTTCTTCCAAAGAAAATAAAATTAAGGTCTACCATACCATATACCTTTTTATTGTCTATTGTCTTTGGGATACTAAAAAGTCAGCTATGTTTTCTAATGATAATAATATTTGACATTCTCTTGGGAAGATATCCTACTAAATTGCTGAAATGATAAAAAAAATCACCATGAAAGCTCATATAAAGTAAAATCTTCAAGTAGGTTGCTGAGTGGAGTGAGAAGTCCCTAAAATGGCTCCTAATGAGCCATACCTCTCGGTATTCATGCCCTTGTAACCCTTCCCCTTGGGTACAGACCAGACCTAGTGATTTGCTTCTGCCAAAAAAATGGCAAAAATGATAGACTGTCACTGTCAGGATACAAGGCTCTGCTGTGTCTCTCCTCTCTCTCTCTCTCTCTCTCTCTCTCTCTCTCTCTCTCTCTCTGTCTATGTCTCTCTTTGTCCCTGTCTCTGTCTCTCTCTCTCTGTCTCTCTCTCTTCCTGGCCTTGCTCTGGTAAAGCAAGTTGTCACACTGTAAATATCCTTATGCAGAGTCCCACGTGGCAAAGGACTGGTGTCTTTGGCTCAGCAACTCTTAGGCCTGGGCCTGCTGACAGTCACACAAGTGAACTTGGAGTCGATTCTCCTCCCATTCTTCCTCGGCATGGCCACAGTCCTAGCTAATCCTTTGCTTTCAGACTTAGAAGAGAGACTTTCATTTTATTTTATAGAGTGTAAAAGACTCCCAGTTATAGCCTGTACCCAGATTCCTGGTCCAGAAAAACTTGAAGTAATGCATGTTGGTGGTATTAATCCACCATGCTTTTGGAGTTGTTACACAGTCATAGACCAATAATACACCGAGTACTTGTAATATGAGATATTTGGCTTTGTGTAGACTCCAGAGTAAAGAGAGTTTCCACTCTTTGAAACATTCGTCCATGCTTGATGTGTGAAGGAAGTTTCTGTTTCCCTAATCCCCAGTCTTGTGTTCCCTTATCTTTATTAAAAGGCATGACAATTCCTGCCCTAATTTTTAGAATCACTATAGCCTGATTCACTGAAAACACTTCTATCACACGTAACAGGGAATATATTTTTTTAAAAAGCCAGTGCAGCCCTATTGCTATTTTCTGATCTGTTCCTTCAAACACACCCATCTCTCACACCACTCAATCAGGGTGTCACATTTAGCTTAAGCCCTGTGGCTGGTTGAAAGTGTGCAGGGCCTCCAGGGCCAAAGGGACCACAGCGATGCTCTGGGCTACGGCGGTGTTGGCAAAGCGTTCTTCTCTCCTGCAGGAGCTGGTTGGGAGAGGACAGCCTGGCTGTGGAGATGAGCACTTCCTCCCGGGAACTGGGGAGCTGGGTGGGGCTGAGGCATGGTCTTTCTGGTGTTCTCTTTTCTGTGAAGTAGACAGAGTGCCTCAAGTCTTCTATTCTCCCAGATATTTGAAATACAGAACTTCGAGTGGAAGTGTCTTTACTAAAATAGAAATAATAATTATAATATGTAAATCAAAATAATAAGATATCAGTAGGATTAAAAATACTAAAGACAATTCCAGTGAATCAAACTCAAACACAATCATCTGAATATTTAGCTTAGTTAATTGACAAGAATTTATCAATCAATGTGTGTCCAAAATGTTTTTGTGCTGTTTAGCACAAAATGTTTTTTGTATTTTGTGCAAAATCTGCAGTGAACTTGGAAGACTGTCATGATTAAAAAGAAAGAGGGTTCAATAGAAGCTCTTGGCATATAGAGCATAGCATAGTTTCTAATCTTTGCCAAAAGGAACACAGGAATGATAAGCTTGGAATTCATGAGTGGGTAGAGACGGAATGGGAAGTGAGGACAAGTGAGACTACTTGGAATCCAATATGCTTCTATTATCTCTGGTTATATAGTCTAGGACTCCAGCAGATTCCTGAATCCCCAAGTTGTATTGAAATATATTACCTGAATATATGTATCACTGAAATATATATACATATAATGTATTTTCTCAACACATATATACCTACAGTAAAGTTAGCTCTATCAGTTAGGCATGGCAGAGCTTAAAAACTATAACTGAAGTAGAATAATTACAACAGTACACTGTAATCAAGACTGTGTGGATGTGATTCCTTTGTCTCAAAATGTCTAATGTACTGCACTCACCTTGCTCTTGTGGTGCCATGAGACGGTACCATGCCTACATGGTAAGAATTATACAGGCATTGTGACAGCATTAGGCTACTACACAGGGTCACTGTACCATCTCACTCAATCTGATAACCAAGACAATTAAGTGACTAATGGGTGGGTATCATATACAGCGTGGATGCACTGGCCAAACAGGTGATTCATGTCCTGGGCAGAATGGAGCAAGATGACATGATATTTTGTCATGCTACTCAGAACAGAATGCAAAAGTTATGTATTATTTCTGGAATTTGCTGCTTCTTAGTTTTGGGTCGCAGTTTGCTATGGGTAATTGAAACTGGGAAGTAAAACTGCAGGTGAGAGGTGACTGCTGTATGCTTTTTATATCGTTTTGATTACTAAAACATATAAATGTTTTACATACTCAAAAAGCAAAATTAAACTAAAATGGTTTTTACCTCTAAAATTTTTAATAACAATAGAAGCCAAAAAAAGCAAATATAAATTAAACTGATAGAAATAATGACACAAAGATAAGATGTACTTTGAGTAACTTTTGATTTTAAGGAACTTTTGATTCTAGCTAATTCTCTTCATACCTCTGTAATGCAAACATATTCAAAGGCCAAAACAATAGTAAAGAAATCTGAAACTGCCGTCTAGTTTTGTAGATAGTAGTAGCAGAAACACATATGAGGGTTCATTTTGGGGGTCAGCCTGACTCAGCTACCTATCGTCCAGGTGTTTGCCCAAGTATTCTCCTGGGTGTGCCCGTGGAGGAGATCGACATAGGAATCAGTAAACGGAGTGACACTGAGGGCCTCAGCTGGGTCTGTAGCATTGTGCAATCAGTTGAAGGCTGAGCAGAACAAAAACGCTGGCCCTCCACCAGCTCTGGGAAGTCGTCCTGCCGTCCGCCTGACTGCTGTCCAGCTGTGCTGTCCCTTCCTCTTTTCCCACCTTTACCCCAGACAGAAGCAGCCGCTCTTCCTGGCTGCCCTGGTGCTGGCCTTCAGACTATAGCTATACTCCTGGCCTTCAGACTATACCTATACTCCTGGCTCTGCAGGGTCTCCAGTCTGCCAGCTGCTGGTCTTGGGGTTTTTCAGTCTGCATAAGTGCACAAATTGTTTTATTACTTTTTTTCTGTGATTCATGACTGACACATTGCTGTAACTCTTCTTTTTTTTTTTTTTTTTGGTATCGGGAATTGAACTCAGGCCCTTGTGCTTGCTGGGCAGGTGCTGTGCTGCTGAGCTATATCCCCCTATATCACTGTAAATGAGAAAGAGATGGAGGGATCAAGAGAAGCAATTATCTTGTCTTACAGATCCCCATCTGATAGATGTAGAAAAGATTACAGAGATAAAACATCATTTTATATTCCCAGTATAATAATCAAGTCACACAGGTATCTTCATAACAGTTAGACAAAATATTGTTAGTAATAGGGAATCCGCACGATCTCAAAACCTTTCCTGCCAGTTATCCGTCCGCTGTAAAACAACAAACAAACCTACAAAACCCCTCTATAAACACATTGCAAGGATCTGGGAGTCACAGCCTAAGTCAAAAAAATCAAACCTGCATCAGGCATGGTGTCGTGTGTCTCTTAATAGGACACAAGGACAAGTCCTCAGTGTCACCTTCAGTACTCTGCCCACGGTTGTTTAAACTAACTCTAATCACACCGTGAGACTATATTCTGATTTACAGGAAGCAGCAGGAATGAAGTATGAGAAAACAGATCAGTTCAGAGGCTGGTGTGCAAGACAGCCACATGAGCTCTTTGAAAAATACTGGGGTAAAAGACAGAAGACGAAGCAAAGCATTGGCAAGAAACAGTCATCTGAAACGTGTGAACCTCAGTAAGATCTAGAACTGAACAAAGGGCTATAGACTGCATGTGGGATGATGTCACAGAACTGTTCCTTGCATCAGGGACACGCATGGTACTACCACAATGCAGGAAAATATCTAATTCCAAGGAGATCTGTGCTCAAGTATTTACAAGTGAACTGTTGTAGTCACTATAATTTGCTTTCCAATAGTTCATCCCCAAAAGTGGATATGTGTGTATACTGATAGAGAAAAAAGGATGGGAGGGTGAGGAAGAGTGAGTGAGAAGCAGCATAGGAGTGCACAGGAGACAGAGGAAGGAATTGGGGGAAAACTGGTAAATCTGGGCACAGAATAGGGGTTTAGTTGTATGATTCTTTGCATGTTTAAAAATTATCGAAATACATTGGAGAAATTGATTATACTACTTAGGAAAAACTAAGAAAGGTAAATGATTGCTCTGAATGCTGAGATAAAAATAATAACTTCCCCATGGCTGGGGCAGGACACACCCCTTTGCTATCACAGATCACCCAGGCGTCTCCTTAATGTAGGAGTGCAAACCCAGCTGCACCGCCCAGGGATTGCTCTGGGACACAGCTGTTGCTAGATGGACAGCTTTCAGGATGGGGGAGAGGGGCCCTTTTAAGAGCACAGGGCACAGAGGGGGAACACAGTTGGCCATGGCTTTGAACAGAGAATCAGTGCATGTGTCAGTTGCACAACCAGGATGAGAAGGCAGTGAAATGAAGATAGAAACAGGAGCGCAGGACTGATGGCCAAAATGTGGACTCCAGGCTGGGCTTCATGCAGGACACACGCTACAGGGCAGCTTCCCAGGTCCTGGGAGAGTGCTTGGCTACTGTTACAAGAAGACTCTGACCTCTTGGTACATCTCATTCTTTCACACATCTCTCCTGTGTCCCCTGCCACATTCATTTATCTCCAAGACTCTCCTCTCTCCCTCTCCCACAGCACTAAAAAGAAACACTGGGTGACATGTTTGCCAGGCTGACTTGCCGGCCTACTCCCTAGACCCACTGCTGGTCCTGGGAATCTGAGAAACCAGGTGCATGTGACACAGTCCTGACTGAGCACAAAAATTGTGGTTTCATAGCAAGACCCAGAGTCATGTTTTTTCCAAGTTCCCTGCTGAGTTGACTATTTTAACTTATTACAAGCAAAGACCTCTGCAGGCTTTCAAGAAGGTGTGGTCAAAGCTAGGTGGTTTAAAATAAACAGATATACTGGCATTCTCCTGTACAAAATATTCAGATAATGCTGAAATTGTTTTCTCAGTCTCAGTTGTGTGATGGAAGGGTGTGTGTGTGTGAGTGTGAGTGTGACAGAGACAGAGAGACAGAGAGAGGGAGACAGAGAGAGATCAGAGAGGAGGGACCTAGGAGATCTGTCCTTAGCCTTCACTGCTCTATCCTTGTGGTTTCTTCTCAGTCTCTCCCATGAGACTCTGAGCTCGCAAAGGGCAGAAACCATGTCTGCATGAATCTGAGGAATGAATGAATGAATGAATGAATGAAACTATTCAAGTTTAAAGAACTTGCTCTGGCTGATGATGTGACAATGGCAATAATAAAATATCCTCAGACTTATGTGGTTCATCATAGTTAGAAAAGTGCTTTACTATACTTCATTTTTATAACCTGGAAGGCACACACCTGTCTTATAGAAGGGTCTCTTCCTATTCAAATCTTTCATCCTTTTCAGGATGTTCTTGCTTTGGAAGTGGTAACACATCCTCACTCCCACTTCCCTATAATATTTCATATAACTAGCTATTATTTAACCACTTTACCTAAATTTTAGTTTCTACTTGATCCTATTTGAAATGCAAAAAGTCTCATGAACCTGACTTTACACATGAGGAAACCAAGGTTATATTCTTATAAAAATACAGACCCACAGTGAACCTGGGCTGTTTGACACCAAGGTCATGGTCATAGAGTGGGCCACACTCATGTGGAATAATGGGACTTCATTTTATAAAGGAAAAAGGCTTGGCTACCTCATGGTTTGGAGACTTGGAAGTCCAAGAAGCCTGGTGGAGACTCTTGTAAGGGTCCGCCCTTAAAAGAGAAGGTGGGGCCCCACTGAAGAGATCAAGGTAGCATGATCTTAGGGTCTATCTCTGGTTCCTGCTGTTCCTCTCTGGCACTCAGACTCTCATTTTGCTTCCTGGCTGCCAAGAGGTGATCAACTTTTCTCCACCATGTCCTTCTATCTAGATGTTTCTGTCTCACCACAGGCCTCAAAGAAATGCACTAGCTGACCACTGGCTTCAAACTCTGAAACTATTAGCCAAAATAAACCTTTCCTCCTTGAATTTGGTCACAGCCAAGAGAAGCTGACTAACACACAGTCCATAGACTGACTCATCCTCAGTCATACCTGGGCACACACATGTCAGGGGAGAAGCTTTCTAAATTTTACTCTCTGCACACCTCCCTTTTCAGGCACGTACCATTCTAGATGCCCCAATTTCCACAGATCCAGAGTGGACACAAACAAACAGCATGACTGGTGTTGCTTTCATTGAAGCCCTAATGAGGTGACTGATTTTTATAAGTTGCATACAGAAATTATTAATTTGCTCCCCAAAGAAAGTAGAAACAGTTTTAATATGGAACCCATATCATCCTAAAAGCAACTCCTGAAGTCCCAAGTGGCTCTCAGATCATACGTCGACAATTTCTAGTTTAGTAATTTCTGAGATTTCATATGTTATAAGCCAGAACTGAAGCAGAGTTCACATAACCCAAGTGTCGGGACCCACTTCCCACTAATGTCAGTCACTACCACAAGACAGAGGGCACTTGCTGTGGTGATGCTGCTGCCACAGGTCACCACCTGACTGTGGGCTTCATGGAGGGATAGGATCGCTAAGGCTCACCCTGAAGCCATCCACAGGCCTTTTCTTGTTTAAATGAATAATGATTATTCCCTGCACACTGGACAACCAGCAATGGACATATAGCATCTCCAGGTACCTGGCATCCTTAGTGTGGGCAGGCACTTACCACATGGTCCCTGGGGAGGTGGCACTGAAGTGGCTGAGGACAGGGAAGGGGGCTCTGCCAGTCTTTCATGACTAGAGGAAGTGATCACTCTCCTTCTCCATTTGGAACTTACAAATAAGGAGAGTAACGAATAGAAACACAACCAGGAGTCAGCTGGCACCGGAACCGCAGTCACGGGCCAGCACTAGCTGTGCAGACCTGAGAGAAGCATGGCGCTCCAGCTGGCAGCTGAGGACACGTGGCAGCCAAGATGGCGCAGCTGAGCTCTCTCAGGGGGGCCACTCCCTGAGGAGCACGACCATCGGTCATAAGTTGGAGAGAACAGGGACAGGTGTTGGAACTTTACTGGGCCCATCCTTGGAGGAGGCTCAGCCTGGAGTCCTGGGAAGGGGACTTTGAAGGGGAAAAGGTAGAAAGAAGAACATGCGCCAGGAAGTAGCGGGGAGCCATGCACAGGAAGTCACGAGCCCCACCGAAGACTTCCTGCTAGGCTGGAGCAGAATCCCATCCACGCGGAAGTGGATGCAAGAGCAAGCCACCGCCTCCAACAGTGAGACAGAACTGAAGACGTGATGCCGGAGCCTCGGGCCCAGCTCCTTTGGTCGTCACTCAGGATGCGAGAGCCATGGTCCTCGGGCAGCTCCAGCCCTGCTTCTGATCTCTCAGGAAGGGAAATGTCACAGGGACGCTTCGCACACTAGAGGGCTGTGGCCTAGAGCTGAAGAAAGCATACCAGCTTCCAGAGGACTGCGGGAAGCACCGTGTGCTCCAACACGTCCCTGAGTCACCCTGGAACCTACCGGGACCAGCTCCCTTGAACTTACTGTCACATGAAACAAAGCCTGGAATTTTAATTGGCACTTTCTGTTACTGGCATCCAAAAGCAGAGGAACTAAAAGTCGTGCACAATGTACTGTTTTTGAAATGCAAAGAGGTTAAAAAAAGCAATGCAAATGTATGTGCTTATAAATTATAAGCTTTAGAACAATAAGTGATAAATGAGGGGAAGTGTTGCTTTCAGAGAGAAAAACTGATGTGGCTGGGGTAAGGTGGAAATAGACCTCTCTGATCACTTTGGAGGTTTTTTTGCTCTCTATATTCTACTTGTTCAAAATACACACTGCTTGAATAAGGAGATTCTCATTTGTCAGTGGTGGGGCCTGTAGGTGGGCTGACGTCCCACTGGGCAAGGTCCTGGCACTTTAGTCTCCAGTCTCCACTCCAAATGCCCCCTGCTCAGCCTTCCCTCTCTCTCCGTTCCTGATCCTGGTCACCCCCAGTGCTGCCGTCCAACTTTGGTCTCCTAAGTGCACTTGGATCTGACTGGGATCTGACACAGGCCTCCGCTCGCCCCCAGGACTCACAGTCCTCTGAGCACCAGGCCACAGGCTTCCTTGGGCCCCTGTGTGGGGCCGGTCTGACCCTTCCAGGTTTGGAAGCAAATCTGACCCCAGGAAAACTTCCCTCTCTCAGGAGATTGTGACTCGGAGTAGCATGAACACCTATCTGGCATCTCGAGAGGACACCAGGAGGTGAGACTGTGAGTGGTGTGAGAGGAAGCGGCTCCTGAGCAGGAGGGGAACTGCTGAGGGACGTCCACGCCCAGAAATGAGAAGCTTTCTGCTAACCCACTGCCTGCTCCTGGAGGGCTCTTCTTCTTGAGTGGATGTTGTTAAAGATATCATGGCTATCAGAAGAAGATACGAATTTTGGAGGAAAAAGAAATGCCCAGTGTGGTTATTAAACACCGCAGTGCCCAGGCCTGAAGTTGGTCATTTTTGTTCCAGGTGCCAGATAACAGGTGATTCCACCTCGCAAAAGCAGGCTTGGCTTGGGGTAGGGGTAAAGGATTGAATAGGGATGTGGGCTCAATGACAACGCCACTCTCTTGAAAAGCAGGGCCAGGAGCTGGGGGAGCCATTTAGAATCTGTGTCATTGATATTCTTAGGCAATAAATTTCTTTATTTTCTTCTTTTTGGGAGGAATATGAGAAGAGAAAGAGAGCAATAACGAATGTTATTAACAATATTTAACAACCCTTGAATTAGGTGTCTGCACTGCATTGGAAGAAAATATTTGGCTGTTGGATTCAAACCTAAAAACCCCAAGAATAACAACAAAGCAGTGTGTAGCCGGCCCAGAGCACAGGGAACAAGTACCCCAGGGGAGGTCTGAGGGCTGGGTCCAGGACTGAAATGTAAGCTTAAAATCTCTTTGAAGTGTTATTCTTGATCTTTGAAATTCATCCAGTTTTGCCTTCTGCCCGTTAATGTTTATTTTGTTATGAAAATAATGTCTTTTCTTCTCAAAAAAAAAAAAAAAAACCTCCATATCAGTTCAATATTCCAGGAAGGTGTGGCCTGGGAATCTATGGCCCGGTGGGAAATGCTCAGGGATTTGAAGAATCAGGTATCCAGAGGCTGGGCACAAAAGCTGGTCAGCTGTGAGTCTGCCATGAAAGAGGGAGACAAAGAGCACAGATCCCAGGCTCTGGGTGACAGCCAAGGACGCTACACAGCCCTTTCACAGTTATGATGGGAAAAGTGATTATATCTGAGTCACACAGAAGGGTCTCATGGGGCTGCAAATATCCTTGGTGTCCTCAGTGTACTCTGCAATAAGCTGGGCTGTGGTGACAAAAATAGGTCCAAGCGTGCAATGGCCCAACACCACAGAACTGCGAGAGGCCACTGATGTTTGACGGCTTAGGTGGCTCTGTGATCTCACACAGTCATGAGAGGACACAGGCGATGATGGCTCTGCTATCTCGAACATCACCTTCCGAGGCTGCCTGGGGGCTGCCACCTCCCTTATCTGGAAGAGGAACAAGTTGGAGCACACGTGTCAAGTTGTGCTAGGCCCGGCCTGGAAGTGGCACACACATATTCATGCATGAGCACAGTCATGTAATCATCCTGAAACTTCTTGACAGAAGTTAGGGGAGGAGGGTCTAGCTGTATGCTCAGGAAGGAAAATGTGGAGTTTGAAGAGTAGTACCTTTTGCTACAACAGCTGAAGTGAGAAAATTCCACATTCATTTCAGATACATTAAATAAAGAGAGAGCTATCCCATGGGTCGCCAGCATGTTTCTGGGTAGCCCCAGGCCCTCTTTCATATTTTATTGTGTAAAGAGCCTCTGCCCTAAGTCAATGAGCTGCAGAAGGTTTGCTGTTGCTCTTTCTGAGCATCGTTTTTTTTTCCCCAAAAGTTCAATCTGATTCAAATTATAGGCAATCTGTTTCAGTTACTTTTCTCATTGTCAAGACAAAATACCCGATCTCAAAGTTAAGGGAGAAAAGGTTTATTTAGCTCACAGTTTATTGAGGTTTCAGTCCATAATCAGCTGGCGCCAAGGCAGGGTGGTTCATGGTAGAGGAGGAAGAGTTTATGGCAGCTGAAGACAGCAAAAGCAACAAGGGTGGTGTGGGGGAACAGCAAGCCTCTTTCTGTTCCTTGTATTGTATGCAAACTTCCCACCCTAGGGCCGGTGTAGCACTCACAACCCTAATCCAAGCACTGGATCATGCAATCAATCACAAACTCTGGATTAAGTTGCCCCCCCCAAAACCTGCACCTCATAGACCACATGAGGCTTCGTTGCGGGGGGAGGTTGTATCCAGACACAAACCATAATACCCCCTCTAACAGCATTAATGAAATACTTCTCACACTTTGCATTTGATTAGGTACCCTGAAGGAGAGATCTATAGATCTAGATTTTCTTTCTAAAAGTACTTCTTTTATTCTTAAGGCTGTCTTCCTTTTCTTGCTTTTAATATTAACTGCTTACCTAGCATTTCTCTAAAACACAGGAAGTAGGGATGGTACTCGCTCAAAATAGCAAATATTGTGACTGTCATTTACATACAATCTTTTCTGTTTGCCTTACTGCATAATGAGGCTAGCACAAATGCAGTTTGTAGTTATGCAAGTTAGAATAATCATCGTTTGCAATATATGTCACAATTTTATATGACAGATCTTCTTTTAAGACATTTCAGACTCAAATTCAAAGCCAGAACTGGTATAAACTTTTCCTCTGGCAGCTTTTGATCAGAGCGGAGTGGGTGTTCCAGACCTGTGTCTCCAGGCAGTGTCCTACACCAGGCAGAGGAGGCTAGCTTCCCTGTGATGTTTTCTCCTGAAACCTTTGTTCGCAGAGGAATGGTACTCATTTCTAAGTACCAGGGCTGAAATAAGTCTGTCTGCCTTTGCTTTTTCCCTTCATTGGTTCTTTGGCATCACCATGTGGAGTCTGGGGACAGTGCACCCTGAGCAGCACCCTAACCTTCATCCAAGGCCTCTACACTGCATAGCTCTCTGGGGAGCTGAGCTCTCTGTGCAAGTCAAGAACTCAGGAAGATGGCATCTGCACCTGGGCTCTTGCATCCCTGGAGAGAAGGCACAGGGAGTCCTTTTGTTCCAGTGAGATACTGTAAGAAAAATCCTCTCAGCTACAATTAAAAAAATTGGGGGACTTCCCCTTTCAATGAAAAGATTTGAAAAACAAACCATTATAGACATCTGGTAACATGAGATAAAGTAGGATAAGTATGATTTTAAATACAGCTTGAAGGAAAGTAAAGGAAATTCCAGAAGCCAAAAATAAAGCGTAAACTGAAAACCAGAGCCAGTGAGCAAATGAGCACTAGATTAACCCCCAGGACCTACGCTTGCTAGGCAAATACTCTTACTCAGCTACACTGAGTCTTAGGAGCTACACCCAGTGCCAACAATCTTGAGGCTCCTAAAACCAGAGGCAGAGATTTGATTCCATATAAGTAAGGGGAATCAGGACACCCACAGCAAGAAGAGATCCTTAAACAGCAACACTCACAGTGAAGATTAGATAAACACCCATGTACCATCACTGAAGCATGACAAGAGAGCATATGTGTTGCTCCCTGCACTAGGAGTCAGGGCAAAATATCCCTTCTGGAAACTATAACTGCACTGCAGTACAACTTTGGGTTCAAAATTTCCACCATCAACATGGTTCGGAATGATCTAATTTAAGAAAAGAATATGAAAATTGCTCCAGCCAATAAAATCCCCAGAACACTGAGCTGAGACAGCATAAGATTTTCATAAGGGCACATCCAAAATCAAAACTCTAAAACTGCTGAGGAAAGAGTCCACTATGATTAACAACCAGCAAGTATTATAAATAATAGTGTTAAATCCAAGAATTTTAGAAGATTAGATAATCTCATAAATTATAAAGTAAGAATATTTGGCATAAATAATGTCAGAAAAGAAGATATCCAACAAACATATGAAAATAACACATTATCAAAATGAAATCAGACAAAAGTGAAAAATAAATAAAACTTTAGAAATAAAAGTCTATTGTGCAATGGAAATTAAAAACTCAGTGGCTAGGTTTTACCTGATTAGACACAGCTGATCAAAGAACCAGTGAACTGAAAAGGAAATGCAAGGAAATTATACAACATGCAACACAAAGATCACAACATGGACTATACCAAAGAGAGGTGGAGAGTACTTGGTTAGAATTAAAACAGCCAAACACATCTAATAGAAAGTTTAGGAAAGAGAATTTCAAGAATGAGGAGAACCATATTCCTAGAATGGCTGAAAACCTTCTGGAACGTATCAAAGACACAAATCTGTGGATGTAGGAAGCGTTAAGTTTTAAAAGTCTAGGCCTCAACTCATTGTGGTACAAATGTAAGACACAAGGAAAAGAGAAGACCAAAAAACCAAACTGAGAGTTCCTCCTTTAGACTAATAGTTGATATACTATAACAGCAACAATTCAAAGCAAAATGACAGTGGAATATTATCTTTGAAGTATTGAAAAAATACAACTTTCAGTATAGATCTTTACATCCATTGATGCTATTATTTAAATTGAAGAAAAATTAAATTACTTTCAGGAAAACCCAAATCACCAGCATTTAGTCCATTAACTGTCACTGATGGGACATCTAGAGGATTTTTTTCAGGAAGAAGCAATTTAACTCAGAGGAAACAAACATGACATAAGAACCAATGGCAAGCAGTGAGTGTGATAAGCATTCATGGAAATCTGCATCAGCATCAGCTCCATAAAAACTGATAGGAAATTTAAAAAGAAGAAACACTGGGCAATAATTGCATGTTTAAGTGCAAATAGTAAGAAAGGATAGAAAGCAAAGTATACTGAAACCCGTGTATTATGCAAGAGGAAAACAGTGATCCAGTACAAATTTTATTAATTTAAGCACAAAGTTAAAGATCAGAAAATCATCACTAGAAGAATAGAAATAGGATTTAAACTTCCAGTGCAGCGGCAGCAAAACAAGAAAAGAGCATTAAGGAAACTTTATTCGGGCATCGTGGAGCACGCCTGTGATCCTAGCACTCCGGGAGGATGATGCGGAAGAATTGCGAATTCCTGCTCAGCTTGGTCAACTTAATGTCAGCAAGACCTTGTCTCAGAATACAAAATAAAAAGGACTGGAATGTAGCTCAATGTGAAGACCCAGGTTCAATCCCCAGGAAAGAACAAAATAAGAAAAGAAATTGAGATAAACATGCAAATATGTATAATAAGTAGAAAGTACAAACTAAGATGGCAAATGTAAAAATATAATAATTAATAATTAAGTGGACTAAATGTATCTGTAATAGATTTAATTCAATAGTTCAGTTCATGAAAAAGAAGACAACCCACCAAAGATTTACAGCAATTGAAAATATGGTCAGAATTCTCAGCTTCACTACTAACTAAAAAACAATGAGGGATCTTATGTATTCTCACTGACTGAGCAGTTGTCTAGCATGTACAAGGCCATGAGTTCAATACCCAGAAATGATAATAAATAAAGAAGCAAATAAAATGAATTTCTACAAGGGCTTTTAAATGGCAATACTTAGTGCTAAAGGAAGCACACTGACATTCTTTTAAAATGACTTACTAGAATTAACTGATACAAATTTTCTGGACTACTGTTTGTAAAATGAATCAAAATTCTTTAAAAGAGGTATATACTCTGAGAAAATAATCAGAAATGTGTGCAAAAACTTACCTATGAAATTTTCTAAAGAATTATTTGTGATATAAAAGAATTGATATCCCTAAATATCCAAAAATTAAGACTTTATTAAATTATTAATGTTACTACTAATAGTAAGAATGCTAATAAGAGATACTTATTGAGTTTACTATGTGCCAGGCAGTATTGTTCTAAACACCCTTTGATACCACATTTTAATCTCCTTTGTTACTATATAAGGTTTTGTATATCACGGAGCTATATTCCCAACCCTTTTATTTTGAGACAGCCCAGGCCACCCTTGAACTTGTGATCTTCCTGACTCAGTTTCAGGACTAGCTAGGATTATAAGTATGTGCTGCCATGTTCAATGAGGTTATATTATTATCCTCCTCCTTTTACAGAGAAGACAGGTTAGGCATACAGAATTCAGTAATTTGCCTAAAGTTATATAGCCATAAAATAAAAGAGCCAAAGTGGTTTTCGAATCCAGAATCCATCGCACATAAATTTGTTAGGTTATACAGCCATCATAACCATGTTCTAGGGGATATTCTGTTTTAATAACACTAAAAATATGAAAATATGTATCAAAATTTTCTAATATTATAGAAACACATCTACGTATGTTAGCATAAAAATCATATCTGCATCTAGATATATCTGGGTACAAGAGCAAGGGTAGAGGAAAATCATATACTACTAGGGTTGAGGGAAAAGTCTTCCTTGTGTTTTACTTTTCATATTTCTACGAAGGAACACATGTCAGTCATGTGATATCAAATGAAGACTATGTAACTTCAAAAGGAAAGGACCAGCCAGGCATGGTGGTGCACGCCTTTAATCCCAGCACTCGGGAGGCTGAGGTAGGAGCAGCGTTGCGAGTTCGAGGTCGGCTTGGGCTACAATGTGAGCACAAGGCCGTCCTGAGCTACACAGTGCAATCCTGCCTCAAAAAACTAGGGCCGGGAGTTTGGCTCAGTGGCTTAAGCGCCTGCCCTGACAGGTGCGAGGTTGTGAGTTCAATCCCTGGTGCCGCAAAAAAAAAAAAAAAAAAGGAAAGGACCCAGTGCTGTCAGGCGAGTTGGGGCAGAGAGTCAGGGTCAGAGGAGGGAAGATGATGGTGAAGGGGATGAGGAGATGTTAGTCAGAGGTTACACAGTTTCCATAACTCATGAGGAATCTACTGTCCAGCATGGAACCAGTGTAGACTTAAAATTTTCTTAGAAACCTGAAATGTTCCCATAACATTCAAAAGCTAAGCATGTGAGCTAACGGATGTGTTCACTGACTTGCTTTAATCAGTTTACAATGTGTGTGCGTACTGCCAAGCACCATTAAAATACAACTTTAATTGTCAGTTATACCTTAATAAAACTGGGAGTAGTTGACTCATTTAAGGGGGGCGGGGTGATAATCTGCCTGCCCGGCAGGCAGGAAATCTCTTTGTTTCTGAAGCTTCCTGGTCCTACATCACCTACACCACACTTCCCCAGCACCCAAGCCAGCCACGTTCTTCTTCTCCACCCCAGGGTCTCTATCTGCATCTCTGGGCAGCTCTCTACCCTGGGTTCGCTCCCTGTCTTTGTTTTCTTGCTCCAACCCAAGAAGATGCTAAATTATTTACAGAGTCACAGACGTATTTCCTTTATGTCATCTGAGGAAATGGGACCAGGTGTACAATCCATAGTGAAAGACAATGGTCACTTGTAAATCCATTCAACAAATGTTTATTGAGTGCCTGTCATGTGACAGATGCCACGCTTTCAGGTCAAGCAACCTTGAGTTCAAGGGCATCAACTGAAAAACACTAGCTTCTCCACTATATGCTTTTGTTTATTAAACAAAGATCACAGCAATAAAGTTGCCTGTGACATAAACTGTGATCTCTTCCTCCAGCAAGGTTTTAAAATTCTGCTTCTGAGAATAAGACTTCTCCGTTCCATACACATGTGTGTGGATGCTAATGAATGCCCAAGTAATTTTATTTCACTGCAACTCATTTAGTCTTCATTGAGTTCCTCAGGCTTTAATTAAGGCTCCAGTCTAGAGCATCCTTGCCCATTACAGAAATCAAGTCCATAGCACAGAGGAACTGTTCACCTGCACAATGACTTTTGAGTCTTGCTTTTTTAATCAGGGAACTCTGAGTCTGACTGGAATGGATGCATCCTGTATAGTGAAGTTTAGAGAACTTTCCTACTGGGAGAAGATTTTTCATTTCAACTTGCCTGGGTCTAAGACTTCAGTTCAAGTAGGCTGAAAGCCCTTTGAGTTCAACTGCACCCTCAGGAAATAACTCAGCATTTTTGGCTGCAAACTTGCAGAGATTCTTCAGAGAGATCACATTGTGTTTTCTTTCCTTGACGTATCTAGGATCTCCTCAGCACCTCTTGCAAAAACAGTAAATAGGTCAACAGCATTCATAGGACTTTGCAATCAGTGTGCTCCTTGAATCACAATATTCCCTTAAAAATGTTAGCTTTTTTATCTATTATGAAATTCCATCACTCTCGGTGATGTGCAGAGGAGACTTCATCTACTTCATCTAATTAAACAGGGGAGCGGGTTTTCAAGAAAAAAAATGAATCTGAGGAAATGCAAATAAAAAATTGTAAATGATTTTCCCTTGTCCTTGGCCTGTGTTCCATATTTAATTATTTTTTTAAAAGTTTTACATGTTGTCTGCTTGTTTTGTTATTTAGATATTTCACTTTGATTTAATTTAGAAAGCATATAACCTATGCTTAAACACCTACACTGGTCTAACCTAAAGTTCTGAGTAGAAGTTTTTTCTCTGTAGTCATTAGAGATTTATATGAAGCACTTTTAATTTGTTAAAAGAATTCTTATTTAAAGGTTAATATTATTTTTCTCACATAACAATGAGAGGTGGGTATATACCCCACAAATAAAAGTTCTCTACACTATTTAACTGGATCAGGAATCACTATGACTGCTCCTACTTTTCTTCCCCATGTAAAGAAATTAACAGGCACTGGAAATAGACTTGACCATCTTATTTGAAGTGGTTTAAAGGGCCCCTTCACTCAAAACTAGATGACCAGTAAGCATCAGATTCATAACTGTGCAGGAAATGTAAATTCTTACTAGGGGACTATGGTGCTAAATTCTTTTCTATCTCTCTAGAGAAAAAGTATCCCTTCTCTGAGGAAAGTGTGCTACAACATTTTAAAAATTCACATTTTTCTCTTACAGGCACTAACAAGACCCAATACCAAAATCTCCATTCACCCTCTTTACCTCCTCCAAGAAAAGAAGCAGGAACAAGGCTGAACAGGCTGCTGGACAGATTGAGTGGGATGTGCTGGATGTGATTTCCCAGTAACGTTTGTTTCATGAAAAGCTGCATGCGCTCTGCTGTCACAGGGGATTTCAGAGCTGTGCCATCACACAGACACGGAAGCAAGCATGACTTTACCTTTGATTGGCTGAGCAGAACTGGCTGGAAAACTGAGCTACAAGCTGCCTTGGGAGAGTCATTCACCACCTCATGTCACCCACAAATTCAGGGTACCTATGGAGGAGGTTTTCACTTTCAATCCAATTCTGTTCCAAGCACAGAACCTGCTGTGTGTACCAGGCCACACCTTCCCTAACCCCTCTCCAGCTCAGGAAGTTGCCTTGGCATGGATTTCAGTGGGAAAATGCTCGTGATTTTTCAAGTGAAATTCATAGTCTGAAACTTTACACTCTCTGTAAAGATACTGGAAGGTAAGACATGAACAGTGGTTAGTTCTAGGTTAGAAACCATAAGGAATACTGTTTTTTTCTTGATTGTATTTTCCATTTTCAAAATTGTCTACAATGGCATTTACTATTTTAAAAAATTAATTTAAAAAGGTGTGGCACGTTGCTATGGAAAAATATAGACAAAATGGTTCTTCCTGGGGACCCCAAAGATGCTGAATTTTCAGGAAGCCTGAAGATTTCTTGTGGCCCAGACCTACAAGGAAGGTATTTCAGAAACTTTCAGAAGCACTATGGAGCGTGTTGAACCAGACTACCTATGTGCTGAACCCTCTCTCGCAGAGTGGTAATTCATTAAATAGTAGGGCTATAGAGAAAGAAGCAATGACCTTGACTCCCTAAAATTACAGAGTTCATAAGCCACAGTGTGTTGATGACATGGTCTTAAACTCTCCCACAGTAACATGGCCCAAAAGATGCATTGGAGAAACAAAAAGCACTGAGCTCCCTCTACAGGTCTCAAATAGCACTGACTGATCACTTCGACTTCATTCTTGGCTTCCTTTGAAGAATCCAAGACCTCAGTCAATAAACGCTGTTGCAGTTATTCTTAAATAAAATTAAATGTACTGAACCACTTCACCAAAGCACTCTGTTTCACATATTCTATGGTGTACAGCAAAATGAGTATTTTGAACAAGCCTATAAAATAGAAACAGGCTTTGTTATTTCAGTTTCTTGGAAAGATTCAGCAGGGGGTGAGTAAAATAATGTTACCAATTAGAAAGTAAAGTTCAGGCCATGAGACACCACTTCCAGCTTGAGAGGAGAAAGGCCTCCCTCATGTTCTGAGGTTGCTTGCATGAAAAACAAATTGGTATAACAGAGGACATGGGAGCACACAGAGTCTACTTTTTTCTCTTAGACCTGTAAATTCTAGTTGTCTCCTTGGTAGGTTTGTACCATTCTCCTCATGAGATGCATGAAATTAGATCAGAACCTGTCCTGCAGTTCCTTTAAGTTCTATTTTAAAAGGAACAAATCTGTTATAGCAATCACAGATATTGTTACCAACACTTATTTTTAAAAGTGGACGGCTTATATTCATAAGTTAGTGTAGCAGGTATAATGAGAAGACCTGGGGTCAAACTCCATTTTAGTTATTCACCCATGGTGAGATTTGGGGCGAGTCACCTTTCTTAATGTTAGCCTACTCATTTGTAAAAATTGGAATACTGAAAACAGATGGCCCAAAGACATAGTGTAAGAAAAAAGAAACCCTTATTTTAATAGTAGCAATAAAAAAGAGAAATGACCTAGGAATAAACTTAATAACAAACAGACATGGTTTATGTGAAGAAAACTTTAAAAACAGTACCAAGCAAGGCACAAGAAAATGTAAATAAATTGGAAAGTATACTTCTTTTGCAATAAGCAGACACAACGGCATACACATATTAACTCTTCCTAAGCTACTCTCTTAGCTTAATAAAATCCCAATAACAGTACCAGCTGGGTTTTGTTGGAATATGGCAAGGTGATTCTAAAATTCATTGTAAAAAGTAAACAAATCAAACTAGCTAGAAAGTTTCTGAAAACAAGAGTAAAGAAAGGGAAATAAGACTTTCAGGTATTAAAATATATTATAAAGTTAAAATGTTAAAATAAAGGTTATGACACAGGAATAAACTAACAGAGGAAAACAGAAAATCAGAAATAGACTCCAGTACAAATTGAAATTTTTTTTATGTAATGAAGGATTTTAAATCCATAAGAGAAAGGTGGGTTATTTAATAAAGAGTTTCAGAACCACTGGGTAGTTACTTGGAAAAAAATAATTCTTAAATGCAAGGGATAAAATAACAAAGTATTAGAAGAAAGAATGAAATGATTGTTAAATAATCTTGCAATAAGTAAGGATTTCTTTAATCAGAAATACCTTTTACCATATAGAAGCTGGAAATTTCAACATGGTGAAACCATAATGGCACAGTCAAAAGGAAAATGGCAAACAAGATAGCACTTCGTCATGCATTAGTCAGATTTCTATTACTGTAACAAAATATCTGAAATAATAAACTTTTGAGGAGGAAAGGTTTATTTTGCCTTATATCTTCAGAAGTTTCAGTGTATGGTCTTTTGGCTCCAAGGCTTTTGGGTCATACTGGGCAATGCATTGTGGCAGGCAGTGTGTGGTGAAGCAAAGCTATTCATTTCATGGCAGCCAAGAAACAGAGAAAGAGAAGAAAGGGCCCAGTTGCCAATGTCTCCTTTAAGATCATGCCCCCAGTGACCTCACTTCCTCCCACTAGGCCCCACCTCTTAAAGGTACCACCACCTTCCAGTAGCACCGCAGACTGGGATCAAGCCTTTAGCATCTGTGCCTTTTGCAAACACTTCAGGTGTGAACTATAGCAATTGTCAAGAAGCTAATCTCCCTGATATATAATTCTTATAAAACAATAAAATTTTTATGATGGAATAGAAATCATTCACTGAATAGAAAATTCAAATGACTCTAAAACTTTAAAATGTACTCAGGTTTACTCATAATAAAGGACATGCAAAGTAAAATTCCAACACCATTTTTTAATTTATATTAGCTGCAAAAAAAATTGATAACATGCCTTGATGAGGGTATAAGAAAACAAGCACTCACACACATTGTCATGATGGCAATTTAGACGAACACTCAGAATTACAAATGCACAAATCCTTTGACCTAGGAAGTCCATTTTTAGGAACTTATCCTACGGATACATGAATATGTAAGAAAAATGACAATTATACAAGATGTTATTTGCGGCATTACTTGTAATTGCAAAAATTGGAAATAATGTTTAACAAGAGAAAACTGGTTAAATAAATTGCAATTTATCCATTCAATGGAAATTTATGCAACTATAAAAATGGATGAGAAAACACTTGATATCTGGTAGAGAATAACTACCAGGATATAATGGCAAATGGAAGGGAGAGGAAATAAGCAAAAAAATAGATTATCTACAAATGTCTTACATAAGCATAAATGATGTCTGGGAAGATGCACAAGAAACTTATAAAATTGAGTACAAGTGGCAAGAAAACTTGGGTAGCATTAGACAGGGCAAAAGGACAGCTTTTCACTATGCTTTCGTTGTATGTCCTTACAAATTTTGAATTTTGAATTATTTAATTCCCCTGAAGAATTAAATTTCATTAAATTAAATTTCGTGGTCAAGGTGATTCAGGGATAGTATGAAAGGTAATAGTCTATTAGAGTACACAGTACACACACAGGAGGTATTAGACAGAGGGCGATGACACAGTGAGTGAACATTGCACTCTGGAAGGAGGACTGTGTCTCATTGTAGGAAGACATTTCTCAGACACTCAACAAGACTTCTGATTGATCTTCTCTACTCTTATTTTGACAGGTTTGAACCTTACATTAAACACAGTTACACCCAAACTTTAACTCTCTGCTACGGTTTAAGTCTAGAATGTCCACAAAGCCCTCATATTCTCAGAGGTGAGGCTTTTGGAAGATGATTGGATCTTGGAGATGCTTTACTCATCAGTAGGTTAATCCACTAATGCATTTAGAGCTGACTTGCTATAAATGGGTGGGGATGGTTGGATGTAGGTCTCTAGGGGCATTTCTTCCTCTGTGGCTCCTCTCTCCTCTTTTTGCTTCCTGGCCACCATGATGCAGCTTTCCACCACTGGGCCATTCTGCCAGGCTGTTCATTGGAGCTGGCCAACTATGGACTGAAAACGTGAGCCAAGATAAACCTCTCCTCCTTGAACATTTAGGTGTCAGGTATTTTTGTCTCAACTATGAGAAAATAGCCACAATATTCCCAATAATGATTTTATTAAAAATATAAAACTTTGAAACTCTATGAAGTTTCATACAAAGCAACCATGGGGAAAAACTACCACTTTAAGACTCAGAGAACAAAAATAAAAAATAAAGAAATAGGTCATCTGTGATGCTGAGAGACATTGGAAAATAGGCAAACAGAATTTCTGCTGTGCATGCATGGATTTGTTCACTGGGTAAATGAAGGCAGGGCTGCTCCATTCTTTTCAGGCATCAGCAGTGCCAAAGGCATAGCTAAGGATTTCAGTCCTCAAACCACAACAGGCATACTGTCTTGTGAGTCAATTAAAACTGAGGCAGAAATTACCAAGATAGGCTAAGTGGCCAATCGAACTTCCCATCTCAGGCCCACTGTAATGGAAGACTTAATGTTGTTATAAAGTCAATACCAGTAAAAGTGATTCACAGAGCCAATTTAATCTCTATCAAAATACAAATGACTTTAAAAAAACAAAAACAAGCAAACAAACAAAAAAAAAAACACTTACTTTTTTATTTGTTTACTTATTTTAAGGAAGGAAAAGTTTATTTAGCTCAAAGTTTGGGGAGATTTTAGTCCATACTCAGTTGGCTCCAAGGCAGAGTGGCACATGGCAGAGGGCAACAGTTCATGGCAGCAGAAAACAGCAAAAGCAGCAAGAGCAAAAAGGGAGGAGTGCAGAAAGAAGACTCTCTGTCCTTTATATTTTATGCAGCCTGCCCACCCTTGGGTGAGTGTAGTACTCACACCCATAATCCCAGCATTGGACCATGAATCAATCACAGATTCTAGAAACCTGCTCCCATGACTGCATGAGGCTTTGTGAGGACATCTAGACACAAACCATAACACTGAGGGGCACTTTACCCTTGAGCTACATGCATCTGCAACTTGTTTAAATTTTTTTTTATTTTGAGCTGAGCATGGTGGCACACACTTATAGTCCCAGCACTCAGGATTGCAAATTCAACATCAACCTGAGCTATATAGAGAGTCCAAGGTCAGTCCAACTAGTGAGACTATGCATCAAAAACGTGTTTGTGTGTGTGTGTGTGTGTGTGTGTGTGTGTGTGTGCATGTGCACATATTCTTGCCACAGTGGCCAACACCCAGTTAGTTTTTTTAATTAATGCTTAGTAACACTTAAGGTCTGTCCTGTTATCATTGAAATAGTTATAGTTTATTTTCTGTGTCCCCAGTACTTTGTATTTAAAATTTCTAGTTGGCTGAGGCTTTTGATTCTTATATACCTGTGTGTGTGTATGTGTGTGTGTGTGTGTGTGTGTGTGTGTGTGGCATTTTGATCTTTATATCAATTTCTATTTTTATTTTGATGAAGTTATCTTTTCAACTTTTATTTTTTAGGAATTTCCGGTTTGGTGGCACACACTTATAGTCCTAGCAATGTATATTTTTATTATGTCTTTGTTTAGTTTTGTGAGACAGGGGCTTGCTGTGTTATTCAGGCTGACCTCAAACTCACAGAGATCCTTCTGCCTCAGCCTCCCGAATGCTGAGATTACAGGTGTGTGCCACACCCAGTTTATTATGTCTCTGACCTGTCAGAGACTATATGGTCAGTGATACAACTTCCTACTATATACCTGTGCTTCTGTAAATATCTTCTTATAATAAAAGCTTTTTCAGTATTTTAATGCAATATTGTTAGTATGTCAGAGTTACTGACAGATTTTTTAATTTGCAGACCTTATCATATATAGTTTTAGTAGTTTGTCTCCTTAATATTTATTGTAAGTGATATAATTTGTTTTTTTTATCTTTTGTTTTCTGTGTTTTGCTGTAGATTGTTTCCTGGCATAATTGTCTTCAAAGATTTTTTTAAATTTTTTATTCTTTTTATTTTTTTAAAGAGAATAAAACCAAGCAAAATAAAACAGAATAAAGCCAATCAAAACAAACCAGTGTAAGTGACACACAACTTCAAAACAATAGGAAATCAACAAGGGTTACCATAATGCCTCTTGCTGTCTTCAAAATAGCTGCAGATACCCTTAGACATAGTAAAAATCAAACAAAACAGAACAGAATGGAACCAATAAAAACAAGACAATGGATGCAGTAAAGGACTTCAAAACAAGATAATAGCAAATCTAAAATGGCTACCATAATATATCTTGTTATCTTTGAAATAGTTGCCCGTGCCATTGGATATAATAAAATCAAACAAAACAAAACAGAATAAAACCCAACCCAACAAAACAATGAAAATGATACAGGACTTCAAAACAAGATAATAAGGAATTAACAATGGCTGTCACCTTCAGAAGGCGATCACCCATAGATGCTACATTGCTTATTGTTATCCTCTGAATAGATGATCAGACTACTGGCTTTAGACCTGCAAAGTCAGTGAAACACTGAACACTACAAGCATTAAATTGTATTTTACTTCAATAGCTATCATCACAGCCTGTGTTTCTCTGGATCAGCTGGTCACTTACAGTGGCAGTTGAAGGTGGCTCTTCCTGTTTCCCAGCCCACATGCCAAAAGGAGCTGGCACCCGGCTCTCCCCTCAGTGGCCTGCACTTGGCACTGATTCACAGGGAGGGCTTGCTTCTTGTTGACTTGTTCTCTTCCCCCACAGTCCACAAATGGCACTGACTCGTGGGAAAAGGCTGGCCTCTAGTTGTCTCCCCAGTGGCCCTACCATGGTGCTGATTTGCAGGGAGGGCGTGCTTCTTGGTGACTTATTGTTCTCTTCCCCTGCCATGCTTCTACTTTTAAAAGCCTTTTTCCCAGGTATGTCTTCTCAGTGATTGTCTTACTTTCTTATTGCTGAGATACAATATTCAACACCTATAACTATTAGGTGGGAAGACTAACCATGGCTCACAGTTTGCAAATGTTTCAGCCCATAGTTGGCTGGCTACAATACAGGTCAGAATGAAGAGAGGCATGACGGGCAGGAAGCAGAGAGAAAGATCAGGGAAGAGGAAGGAGATAGACCTTTGCAAGCCATGTCCCTAGTGACCCAGTTTCTCCAACCATGCTTCATCTCCCAATACATTTAGTTATAAACTTACCAGTGAATTAGTATAACGAGTATCATGTCCCTATCATCCAATTACCTCTCCAGGTTAACACCTATGAACACAAAAGGCTGTGGGGGAACATCCAGAAATAAGCCATAACAATGAAAGAAAGTTAATTAACACAATTACTAAATGTTCATATTAGACAAAAGATTGAAACAATCCAAGTGTCATAAAGAGATGAATGAATAAACTATTGTGCTATATACATGCAATAGAATATTATTCGACTTTGAAAAGGAAGGAAATTCTAATGCTTGCTACAAATGAAGTTTGAAGACATTATGTTAATTCTTATAGGCCAGAAACAAAATGTCAAACATTGTATGATCCCACCCATCCGTGATACCTAAACAGAATAGAAGCTGGACTAGGTAAAGTTAAAAATTGGTATTATCAAGTGTTGACAAACAGGTGAAAACAACTAAAATGTTCATATATTGATTCTTTTTTTGTGGAAAATGAGTAAAACAAAATTCCATAACAAAATAAAAGGAGAATAACCATTGAGTACAGGATAGGGGCATAAAAAATTCTCCAAATGATATTAGCACCAATCTTCCTTTTCAGTGTACTAAGAGACTAGATGTATAATTTTTTTTATTATTTTCTCTCATGGGTGAGACAAAATACCCAACACACATGATTAAGGAAGGAAAGGTTTATTTAGCTCACAGTTTGTGGAGGTTTCAGTCTAATCAGCTGGCTCTGAGGCAGGACGGTATGGAATAGGGCAACACTTCAAGGCAGCAGAAGAGAGAAAAAGCAGCAAGAGCAAAAAGTAGGGGAGAACAAGTCTCTTTTCCTCCCTTATATTGTAAGCAGGCTACACCCTGGGGTGGGTGTCGCACTCACATCATCTCTGTGCCCTCTTCTTGCACAAAATGAGGGTGTTTACAAAGTAAGGACCCTGGCTCTCTGCTGAGTCACTTAAACTCCCAAACTTCTCAAATTAACACAACATATCAGCCATTACATATAACTATCTTGTACTTTGCTTTCCTTTTCTCTTTCTTCCTTTCTCCTTTCTCTGATCTTAGTTCCTCTTTCATTTTGAAAACTTTCTTCCCATTTCACAATATGAGTCTGATTTATTTCACTTGTACGTATGGTCTCTAGTTGCATCCATTTACCTATAAAAGTCTCAAATTTATCCTTCTTTATGGCCAAGTAGTACTTCGTTGTGTGAAAATTCCACATTTTTTTGTCCATTCCTAGGTTGTTTCCTAGATTTACCTATCACCAATCGTGCTGCTAAAACATGTGTGCACATATATCTCTGTGGTATGATGTTTTTAAGTCTCCTGGGATGATAAAAAGAAGGAGAATAGCTGGGTCAAATGAGACCTCTAATGCTAGTTTTTTGAGGAATCTTCCATACTGACTTCTACAGGGGTTACGTCAGTCTACATTCCCACCAACAGTGGAAAAGGGTTCCATTTTCCCCCTAGTCCCTCCAGCATTTGTTATTGGTTGATTTCATGATGATAGCCATTCTTTCTGGGGTGAGAAGAAATCTCAGCATTTTAATTTGTTTCTCTTGAATGATCAATGATGTTGAACATTTTTTCATATATTTATTTGCCATTTTTATTATTTCTTGTAAGAAGTGCTTATTGATCTCAGATACCCATTTTTGGAGTGGGTCTTTGAATTTGAGGAGCCTGATTCTTTTGAATTCTTTATGTGCTCTAGATATAGGTCCTTTGTCAGAGGGACAACTGGCTAAAATATTTTCCTACTCTGTGTATTGTCTTTTCACTCTGTTAGTCATTTATTTTGCAGTGCAAAAGTTTTTTTTTAATAAGATGAGATCCTAGTTGTTGACTCTTAGTTGCATTTTCCATGCAATCTGGGTTTTGTACATGAACTCTTTACCTACACCTATTTCTTTCAGATTTCTACCTAGTTTCTCTTCTAGTAGATTTAGTTTTTCTGTCTTAATATTTAGTATCTTTTTTTTTTTTTGGTACCAGGGATTGAACTCAGGACCTTACACCTGCCAGGCAGGCACTTATGCCACTGAGCTATACCTGTCCTGTCTTAATATTTAGATCTTTGATCCATTTTTATTTTAGTTTAGTGCATGGTGCTAGAAATGGGTCTAGTTTTAGTCTTTGGCATGGACAGAGACAGTTTTTCCAGCATCATTTATTGAAGAGGCTATCTTTCTTCCAGTGATGATGTTTGGCCGTTTTGTCAAAGATAAGGTGGCCAAATGTGTTTGGAGTTGTGTCTGCATCTTGTAATCTATTTTACTGGTCCTTGGGTCTGGTGGGGTTTTTTGTTTGTTTGTTTGTTTGCTTTTTGCCAGCATCACACTGATTTTATCACAGTAACTTTGTAGTGTAATTTCAAGTCAGGGATTGTGATGCTCCCTGTCTTGTCTTTGTTGGCCAGAATTACCTCTGCCATAGTAGGTCTCTTCTGGTTCCAAATGAATTTTAGGAATGTTTTCTCTATTTCTGTGAGGCATGCTAATGGCTTTTTGATTGGTATTGCATGAAATCTGTATAACAATTTTGGGAGTATGACCATTATTACAATGTTGATTCTTCCTATCCATGAGCAAGGGATATCTTTCCATTTTCTGATATCCTCTTTAATCTCCTTCTCAGAGTTCTGTAATTTCCAATATATATATCTTTTACTTCCTTTATTAGATTGATTCCTAAGTATTTCATTTTTTAGATGCTATTGTGAAGGGTGTGGTTTCCCTAATTTCTCTCTCAGTGACTTTGTTACTTATGTACAGGGAGGTTACTGGTTTTTGAGTGCTGATTTGTATCCAACTTAATTTGGTTATTAAATCTAGAAGTCTTTTTGTGGAGTTTTCAGGGTCTTCTATGTAGAGTATCATGTCATCTGTGAATAATGATAATTTAACTTCTTCCTTTCTTATCTTATTTTCGTTTTGTCTTTCCTTTCTCTTGTCTAATTGCTTTGGGTAATGTTTCCAGAAATGTATTAAATATGAATGGTGATAGCGAGCAGCCTTGTATTGTTCCTCATGTTAGAGTGAAAGCTTTCAGTTTTTGACCATTTAGTATGATGTTGGCTGTTGGTTTGTCAAAGATGACTTTTATCAGATTTAGATAAAGATCATTTATTCCAATTTTTGATAGGGTTTCTTTTTTCTCATGAATGGGTATTAGATTGTGTCAAAACTTTTTCTGCATCTTTCAAGATGATCACGTGATTTTGTCCTTTGAGCTGTTGATAAGGTGTATTACATTTGTTGATTTGCATATGTTGAACTAACCCTGTGTATCTGGAATGAATCCTACTTGGTCATGATGTATAATCTTCTTGATGGCTTTCTGCATTCTTTTTGCCATTATCTTGTTGAGGAATTTTGCCCCTATGTTCATTAGGGAGATTGGGCCATAGTTCTCTTTTTTGGTTGAATCTTTCTCTGGTTTTGATATCAGGATAATATTTGCTTCCAGGAATAAGTTTGTGAGTGTTGCTTCCCTTTCTATCTCACTAAAGAGTTTGAGGAGTAAAGGCATTAGATCTTGAAACTTCTTGTGGAACTCAGCTGTGTATCCATCAGGACCTGGGCTTTTCTTTGTTTGTTAGTTTTAAATTACATTTTCAATTTCATTGACTGATACTGAGTTATTCAGAATTCTTATAACTTCTTGATTCAGCTTTTGTAGTTCATATGTATCTAGGAATATGTCCATTTCATCTGTGTTTTCCATTTTATTAGATTAAAGTTTCTCACAGTAGGTAATGATGATCTTCTGAATTTCTGCAGGATCTGTTGCAATTTCATCCCTTTTGCTCCTGATTACATGAATTTGAGTCTTTTCTTTCCTTTTTTTGATAAGGTTGTCTAAGCCTTTTATCAATTTTATTTAATCTTTTAAAGAACCAACTCCTGGGAGGCCATGCTGGCCAGGGGAAAACCAAGAAGGAAACCACACCACCCACTCACTGTGAGCCAATGGAGGCTGCGCCAGCCAGGGGAAACCAGAAAGGAAATCATGCTACCCCCATGAACCAGCAGAGGCCATGCTGGTCAAGGAGAACCAGGAAGGAAGCCACATCACTACCCACGAGCCAGCCAGTGCATGGTCCTCTCCACCAGAAGCAACTGGCTGATTCAGAGGAGCATAGGCTGAGATGATAGCAACTTAAATAAAGAAACAACCTAACACCTGTACTGTTTGAGTGACTTTGCAAGCCTAAAGCCAGTAGTTTCATCAACTGTTTAGAGGATAATGATATACAATTCACTAACTGTGGTGGATTCCCTACTGTCTTATTTTTTAATTCCAATATTGGGTTTTCACTATTTTGTTTTGTTTCATATTATTGTTCTGTTTTAGACCCTTAAAAAAGACTTTTAAACCAAAAAAAAAAAAACCAAAAAAACCCAACTCTTGATTTACTACTTCTTTGTATTATTTCCTTACTCACAGTTGCATTAATTTCTGCCCTGGTTTTTATAATTTTTTTCCTTGCACGAGCTTTGAGGTTCAATTGTTCTTCTTTTCCTGGAAGTTTGAGATGCAACATTAGGTTGCTTATTTGAGTTTGTTCTGTCTTTCTTATATAGGTATTCACCACTGTAAATTTCCCTCTTAAGGACTGCCTTAATTGTGTACCATAAGTTCTGATTATGTTGTGTCAGCATTATCTTTACTTGTAGATATTTAATTTCTTCTTCAGTTTTGTATGTGAACCATTGGTTGTTCAGGAGGGTGTTATTTAATCTCCATGTATTTATGGAATTTTCATGTTTTCTTTTGTCATTGATTTCCAATTTCATTATACTATGGTCAGATCATATGCATGGGATAATTTTAATACTTTTGCATTTATCTACACATGTTCTATGGGCTAGTATGTGTCTATTTTGAATAATATCCCATGTGCAGTTTAGAATAATGATATTTTGATGTTATGGGCTGGAACGCTCTGTAGACAGCTACTAAGTCCATTAGTTCACAGGTTTGGTTCAGTTCTGATATTTCTCTGCTGATTATTTTCTACTTGATCTATCTATTTGTAACAATAGGGTATTGAAGATTCCCATTACTATTGAGTTTATTCTTGTTTTATTTTCATGTCCATTAATATTTATTTTGTATAGTTGGGTGCTCCTGTATTTGGTGCATTTATATTTATGATTGTGAGCTCTTCTTCTTGGAGTTTTCCCTTTACAAAATTGTAGTGACCTTCTTTATTTCTTTTTACCTGTTTTGGCTGGAAGTTCACACTGTTTGCAAATAGAATAGCTATCCCTGTTTTTCCCTGAGTTCCTTTCACATGAAATACTGCTTTTCATCCTTTGACTTTCAGTCTGTAAATTTCATTTTGAGTTAAATGTGTTTCTTGTACACAGCATTGTTGGATCTTGTTTCTTGATCCATTCTGCCAGTCTATTTCTTTTGATTGGTGAGTTGAGACCATTTACATTGATGATTACAACTGACTTTTACTGATTTATCCTTTTCATGTTAGTATCTGTTGTTGCTCCCTGTCTTTCCCCCTCTGTTTAATTGCTTGCCCTGCCTAGTGGCTTATTCCTTTTTTGTGTTCTTGGATTTGTGCACATTGTTATCTCTCTCTACAATATTTTCAGAACACATTGTAGAGCCAGTTTGGTGGTCATGAATTTCTTTGGTTATTCTTTTTCATAGAATTATCTTATTTCTACATTAATTCTGAAAGACAGTTTTGTAGGGTACATCAATCTGGGTTGAAATTTATTTTCTTTCAGGACTTGACATACTTCACTCTGAGCTTTCCTTAACTTACAGGTTAAGAAATCTGCTGTAATTCTGATGGACTTTCCTTTATAGGTGATTTGTTTCTTTTGTCTAACAGTTTTTAATATTCTGTTCTTGTGCTGAATTTCTGGAATAATATGCGTTGGTGTAGAATTATTTTTTCATGGCTAATTGGAATGTATATGCTTCGCTTATCTGTATGTCAAATTCTTTTTCCATATTTGGGAAGTTTTCTGACATTATTTCTGTGAACAATTTTTTCATGTCATTTGTGCTGGCTTCTGCTATTTCACTGACTCCAATAAGTCTTATATTATTCTTCTTTGCATCATCTTGCCCCTGTCAGATTTTTTTGTTTGTATGATCCTTTGTTATTTTTAAGAGATATTTCTTTTCATGATCACTAACCATCCTGTCTTCTAGGTCTGAAATTCTGTCTTCATTTTCACTGAGGTGATTTTGCCTACTTTGAATGGAATTTTTGATTTTCTAGATATCTGTTTGTATCTGTCTGATGGACTACATTTCTTTGTTGTACATTCACAGTTCACGTCATTTAAATATGCTTCTCTATTTTTTTTAACCTATGCCTTGTCTAGACTTGCTGAGTAAGTCTTTCATCATGGTCATCATCTCTTCTTCACCTGGGAGATGATTACTGATCTGATCTCCTCTATCATCTCATTTACCTGTTTTTGAAACTTTGCTGCTATCATTTCAGAAATTTTGGATGGGTGGCCTCCATTTTCTTCTGCCTTATTGTCCCTTGGACTTGTCCTGGGTGTGCTGGAGATCTGGGGTGTGGCTTTGCTTCTGTGTCTTTTCATTTTCTGTTATTCTATTTTATTCTTTTCTCTGTTGCTCCCTGTGTATTTCTTATAGTAGGTAGCTCTATCACCAATATTGAGGCATCCCTGGGAAATGTTTGTTCTTCAAGAGTGTCTTCTATGTGCAGGAAGTTCTTGGATTTTGTGTCTGTCCCAAGATCCTACCTTCCCAATTTATTAAGGATGAGATGTTGCCATCTATTTGGTTCAGCCTCCACACCTTTGGGACTGGATTATGTTGATGGCTATGACCTCAGATAGTCACAGTATTGTTATAGAAGGGGAAACAACTAATTATAACTAGTAAGACATCCTGGCTAAAGTATTACAGTTACCAATAAGCATAGCATCATGCATAACCTAGAATCTGACAAATTAGCAACTCTTAATTTGGTATTTTTAACCACAGGGACAAGGTCTACAGTTATACAACAAAACCCAGCATAAATCAGGAACTTGTATGTAATGAGTTTCCCCTAGTAGAGTGATTTTACACTGTAGTGGGACATTTAAGAGGTATAAGGGACAAAACAGAGAGAGAGAGATGAAGAGAAATATAGTTGAATCAAGGCTGGAGGACAAAAATTGATCATGCAAGCTTTGGGAAGCTGGAGAAAAGGGCAGAAGAGAAAGAATGAAGGAGAAGGCAAAAGAGTATTGAAAGAAATAAGAAAGGTTAGGGACAATGTTCATTTGCAGGAATATATCCTAAGATCAAGAGAGATCATTGGGGAGAGAGAAAAAGAAGATGATAGAATAGAAATATATGCATAAACCTAAAAAAAGAAAGAAGAAAGAAAAAAGAAAAAAACCAAACCAAACCAAGCCAAAACAAACAAACAAACACAGAAAAACCTCAGACAATACAAGGGAAACAATATATACAAAC
>RJWM01022931.1:0-33040 GCA_004363535.1 Dasyprocta punctata | reverse complement strand
ACCCCGTCCCTACTTTCCCCTTACTTTTCAACTCTTCTGTAGGCGCCCCCTCCCCCCCAACCGTGGTCCCTCTGCTCCCCGGCTTGGGGTGCCTTTATATCCCGGCTGGCCCGACGCCTCTCTCCACCTCCCCCGGAGCACACCGCCTCCGGTCCGTCCTCTCCCCGCCGCCAACGACCTTAAAAGACATCCACCGTCACACTCGGTCTTGTCGCGCTTGTCGGGGTTGATTGGACACCCAGGAGCGACTCTCATCCAGGCTGGGCTGCGTGACTGTGTTTAAATCTTTGGGCCGGGACCCTTGCTCCAGCCGCCTGGAGCGGGCACCCTCTTCTCCCCGACCCCTTGGCAGTGGCCGCGTCTGGCTCTTTCCCTCTCACTGACTGAAGGCAGCCTTGGACTAAGCGTTCCCTCTGCTCCAGCCCCTTTTCCGAAAGAAGACACCCAGTGTCACTGGAGCGACGACACCACCACGACAGCCTAGTCCGAGAGGGTCTTCTTATTCGTTGACCACCTCCACCTCCCTCCGGAGTGAGGGCCTCCTGGAATTGCCAGAGGAGCACAGGATCAATAAGCCCTTGCACTGGCACCTGCTCTGCGAAGTGATTATTGCCTTTGAATAAAGAAAGCCCCGGTAATAAATCAAAGTAATGATTTTTCTCCTATGCAAGCTCCTCTGTGGTCTGAAGGGGGTCAACAAGAAAACAGCTACACACCAAAGTCAGCGTCTGAGCTCCTGTCTTCTGGCAGGGTGCTCAGTAGCCGCAGATGTTAACTCCAAGAATGGCAGCAGATTCTCATTTTCTAAAACGAGAAAACTAGGACCCGGGATCCTATGAGTTAATGGTGTGTACGGATAGTTCACCAGAGGTGTGACAACTTTGTGCCACTTAATGCCCTGGGGACCGTGTCAGGGCCAGGAAACCATGGCGCATGGGCTCAGGGATGGCAGTTCTTGTGTTCTGATGCTATGAAATATTAATGATCAAGAGATGATGAGGTTTTCATTAGATACTAAATGTCACTGCTTTGTGATTTAATGGGACTTATTAATTAGTGCCCCACATCAATTGGTATTAATGTGAGTTGTATATTTCCTCTGGAATGACGTCTGTGAAGATAGTCCTGAGACTCTTTGCGGGACTTTCATTACTGTTCGAGTTTGGCATCTTCAGAGGGTATTATTCTGATGAAGAGCATGTACCTCTTCTGAATGATTCAGTTTGCAGATAGATCCCGTAAGCAAGTGTTACAGTCACGTCAGACCCCATCCCCATTTCTGCTGACCTGACAACGTGAATTTTTGCTTGGATTTCCTCACAGTTTCAGCAAGAACTGTGGTAAGCTCCTGTCTAATTAAGGAAAACAAAGAATTATGATTTTAGTACTCTTCTCACCTCTAAGCATCCCCTTAACTGGAAACACTGAGCTCATGAAATGAGTCTTATCTGGTTTTACATAAAAATGATGGGTCCTAGAAGCTCTCTTTTATTACATTCTAAAACGCATGTAAAACCCTAGATCTTTATGTTTACATAGAGGCAATGCTGTACCATTAACTGTGAGTTGACATCTGAAATTCACTTAAGCTGCCATGCCTCCTTTTATCCCCCTTGAGATAAAATTATAAACCTTGCATGTCCCAAGGGTTTTCAAACCTTTGGTATGTTCTCGCCCCCTTGTCACATCCCCACCTGATGCACAAAAAGAAATATTCAGCCACAATTCAGGGTCACCTGATCATCTTTGTATAGTAACCCTGTCCCTAACGGCAGCTACCCAGAAGGAAACTCCTTGCTCGGACACTACTGCCTCACTTCAAAGAGCAAACTGCTCTGCCTTTTTCCTAGCCAGAACTCCTTGATCAATCCTTCTTAGAAAATAGCGTTATCCTTGAAGTTCATTTATGTCTTTGTTTAAGACCAGTCTCAGCATATAATCCAAAGGTTACTGTATGATGGATTGCTCTTGACAGTATTTCATAAAAAAAAAGTTGCACATTACAAACATGGGCCAGCAGTGTGTAATGAGAGCGCTGCCTCTGCTGGTGCAGCATTAACGGTGTCAGCAGGGAGGTGACATATGATGTGTACACAAGTTTTGCTACAGCGACTGCACAATACTCTGTCCATATCATTTAAATTTCTCTTTAGGATATTTCCAACAATTGACTATCACCCATGACCAGCCTCTCTGTTAGGGAAGTAAGGAAGGCAGAGATAAATAAATGGTTCCCATCTACAAGTTGCTGTCAGCCCAATGGCAAGAAAAAGAGACATAGAACAAGAGGCAAGGACTGTATCAGAAATAGGAGCAAAGTGTTATGGGAACATGGTCTAGTGAAAGGTGTGACTGCCTGGGGGAGTCAAGGAGGCTACATAGAGACCTGTGAGTTGATTCCCAAAGGGTAAGTTAAACCACCAAAAGAATAGCATCAGAGACATCGGCATTATAATCAGAATGTACCTCTTTGATTTTTATCTCTAGCTCATGCATTTGGAGGTTTCAGCACTTTGGAACACTCAAAATAATTCTCTACAAGTTGAAATCATGTTGTTGAAATAGTCTAAGGACTTTCTACAAGCTAGATACTTACAGATGTGTAGAAGCAGAAGTCTAAGCCAGAATATCATCAGGGCAGCAGGGCATCTAGCCTGACGTGCAGTCAGGATCATGGACGGTCAGATATCCAGGCAGAACCCTATGGCATGTCTTACCTTTGACTGTGCTATGACCTCAACAATTTCAAATATTTCTTGTTCTTCACTTGCCTTAAATTTCTCTTTTCTGCCTTCAGATCAAATTCTCTGGTTCATCCTTCAGAGAGCAACCATGTCCTAAAATGACAGGAATAAAGTCATCGAATTTCCACTTGGATGTTGCATTGTGTTGAACTCAATATGACCAAACCTAAACTGTCCTATTTCTCTATGGTCTGGCTGTCTTTCTGAACTTCTCTTTGTTGTTGACAAAAACTTAAATCACTTATACTCAATATTTTAGAGTTACGTATGTTGTAAAATTTTTGCTTTTGAAATATCTTTATATCCACTTCTTTCGCTCTGTTTTTACCACTTGTAAATTTCCCTAGCACCTCGTGTGTAGATTAATCTTACTGCTCTCTCTTTGGTCCCCATGATTCCTGGATCAAATCATCCAGCAGTTATCATGGATATTGTTGCCAAATGCATTTTCCTCAAATGATACTTTGATTATGTCATCTTGCAGCTTCCAATTGTCTAAGACTGAGAGTATTATCTGCTATATTACTATAGAATCCTTCTTCGTTACTGTCAGTATTCCTATAGCATGTAAACATGACAGTTGATATGTTGGCCATGTTTAAATATTTAGAAAAAAATGTAGTGTTTTTGCCCTGTTCAAAGATACTTAAAATAATACCTAAGTGCTTTATGACATTCATCATATTTCTCTTTAAAGTTCTTTAAAATAAGTATTTTCTTATTTTAAAAAGTACACATAAAACATGCACAGATCTTTATGTATCACAGACCTATGGCAATGATTTATTGATATACCTATGCTAAACTAAGCATGCTAATCATGAATATTCTAAGAGACTTTCACTCTTTTGTCCCAGGGCCAAGACTCAAAACAACATCCTTTGGTTCAAACATTTAGATCCCAAAACTTTTATAGTTTAACCAAAACCAAACACTAGCTTTCATAAGGAGTAAGGGATTTTTTTTTTTTGTCATATGAGACTTTTCAACATTTAATGTAAGCATACAGTCAGTTATATTGTTGATCTGCAATCTGACTTCTGCAAATACTTGAGGTATCTTATATTAAAGTCATCACTCCAGACTGATTTTCCAAAGCAATTTTATTTTAATTCAGCAATACATATTGAGCACCTCCATTGTAAGTTATTAGGGTAGGTGCCACTGAATTATGCAAAGATGAAGGAAACATAGTCTTTGCCCTCAGACAGCTTTAGATTAGTGGAAAAGAAAAACAAGAATGCAAGAGGCTAGCAGAGGCACAAGCAAGATGAACACAACCTGAGGCAAACAAACAGAATTCAACAGGAAAATCTAACACAAAGAGGCTCCTTTCCATTGGGAAGAACACGGTTAAACCAAGTGCAATAGATGTGAACTTGGGCCCTTGAAACAAAGAGTGTTTTCTGTATGCGTGTCAATTCAGTCCAGGGCAAAGCCAAAAGTAAATTTTAGAAGAAGTAGCACCTACACTATGGTACTCATCTATAACCCATGCCATTTCGTCATTGCCTAGATGCCCAAAACCATAAAATATCACAAAACCCCCTGAAATAGATGATGCCTGGTAAGTTTCTCATTTCGCTGACACACCACAGAATGTCACCATTCTTTTTCACATTCCTGGATTAAGCTGTTTCCTTTTTGGATCCCTTAAGCACATATGGTAGGAGAAAAAAAGTGTTCAAAGCAACCCATAACCATGTTAAATCCCACTCAAAGTGTGATGTGTTAGCAGATGGTGACTCATTAATTGCCATACCTAACTGTATTCGCCACCTTATCTGTGTGCGCAGATACTGGATTTTGGAGTTAGGGTTCAATTCAGCTCATTCATGCTATGTTTAACAGCCAACGCAGAACTGGAAATAACTAAGTATCCAGTGTCTCTGATTTACAACCACATGTGAAGCCCCCACCCCATGCATAAAACAGTCAGGTTTTCCAGGTATTTTCCATTTTCTTGTGCCTACAGACCTCTCTTAGCTGTGTGTCTATTCAAGGGCACTAGAATCTGGGGGATTCACATGGGCATTCAGTTGAATCAAACAGGCTGCAAATGCCAGACCTGTTGTTTCCTATCTATGCTCCTGAGTCAGTTACCCAACCTTCTGAACACCTAAGTTCCGAACAACAGGAGTAGCAACATCCACTTAACAGATCTTAACATGTTAGATATTCATCTTCCAGTCTCTTCCAAGCTCTGCTCCATCCATGCAAACATAAAAGTATGCTTCAGAAAATCCATAGATCTACTGTGTGAAGACCATCTCATTTAGATGTCATAAATAAAAATGGCTAAATCATTTACTCAGGGCAATTTTCCAGGTCATTATTCATAATATTTAAATAAGAGAGACAACCTTCTATTCCCATTTATTCAATTAACATATTAAGAACCCATGGGCACGCAACGAAGTGTTCCATTTCCAAGGGAATAACCAGTATAAAAGTCCTGAGGCTTTAAAGAGTTTTATATCCTGGGGAACTAAAAAAAAAGGACACTGCGGCTAGCGAGAAGTGAGTGAGAAGGGAATGGGAAGAGATGAAGTTGCAGAATTAGTCAATGGTGCATCATGTATGGCCTTGAAGATCACACTAGAGTTTGGACTTTAATCAGAAGATTTTTTAGGATTTGAAGTAGGGAATGGGCTGAACTGGTAAATGTGTTTCAATGCCTTTCAGAGTGCTGTGTGAAAAATGGATTGGGGCTGGGGGTGGCAAGTGTGAGGCAGGGAAAGCAGGCAGGAGGCTTTTGAAATCATCCAAAGAATATTATTAGGAACTCGGGCAAAAAAAGGCAGAAGTAGAAACAGAGGAGCAGGCAGAGGCTGAAGTTGCAGAATTAATGGGAGTACAAATGAGGGAAAGGGGAAAAGGAGAACCATGCTACATTTTTGACCTGAGAGCTTGAATGGTGTGCCATATGCTAAGAGAGGAAAACTAGAGAAGAAACATACATATACTATGGGGAAGGGGTTAGGAAAATGTTTTGGACACATTAAGCTTGAGATGCCATGTAGAAATGCCAGGAGACTAGGTAGTTGATACGTGAATCTGAGAGTAAGAGAAGCAGTCTGGGCCATAGCTATAGGTTTTAGTTTGTAGATACAGACATAGAGATATTTAGGTAACAACGTACAACTGGCATTTAAATTCATGGAACTGGATAGGATTGCTTAGGGGAAAGCATAGCTAGAAAAACTAAGAGATTGAGGTACAGGCTTTGAGGCTCTGGAAAATACAGAACTCCATTCCAGGAGAAGGTGCCACAGAGAAGACAAAGAATGAAGATAGGAGGGAGAACTGGAAATTGTAGGTGCTCAAAGCAACAGGGCAATATAGGGTTGGAGAAGGAGTCATAAGAACTTGGTTTTAAAATCTAGTGTGACTAGGGTGGGTGGGGAGAGTGATTTACTCTAAGCCTCTGTTTCCTCATCTGTAAAGTGGGCATAAGAATGATATTCTTTTTAGGGATGCTAGGAAAATAAAAAAAAAAACCCACATGATGAATATAGAGTGCTTCCAATATAATATAAAGGCTGACATATAATAAGTGTTCAATCTGTAAATGACAACTGTTGTCATTTATCATCTCCAGCAATATATTTGGAGACTGTTCATATTTGCAGGTCATAATCCTAGACGTGGTACAGGACATTACTTTTTCAAGGATTGTGCCCTAATGAAAAGTATGAAAGTCTACCATAAAGCCCCTAAAAACATCAATCGTCTGTAGTATTGGTGAAATGATGAGCACTCAAAAGTATGAGGCATCATGATGCTCTTTCGATAGGCTATTTTGTTATGAGCCCATACAAGGGGTTTAATGCTGTTTTTGCGAAATAGAAAAAATAAGCTGCCAAAGCATGATATGGTATCTCCATTTCTCAAGGTCTTTAAAATGGACCAGATAGAAAGGGCCTTGTAGAAAATGACTGTTCACAGCTACTGCATTTTATGGTTACAAATCATGTTAGGTGAAGGAAGACAGTGCCTGGACATTCCCTCCTCAAAATGAGGAGCAGGGAGGGCTGCTGAGAAGGACACACACATTAAACTAGATGTGGACAGTGTCTGGACAAGAAAAGAAAAAGACAGCCAACAACCAAGAAGGGCAAAGAGAGAAAGGCAAGAACTCAGGAAAGACTTAAAGACAGAAGACTCCTGGAAGACAGAAGGTGCTCTTCACAAGTGATAAGAAATCAAACTTTACCCACATGACATCGGTCATTGTTCCAGCTTTTCACTGCCAACACTAGGAGACAAGAATGGACTAGGAGTCAGACATCCCTGAAAATGGTGAATTCAGCACAAGCCAGTGCCCCCACCTCTGAGAGCAAGGTCACCAGCTTGGACAGCTCTGTTTTTTGTCTTTAATTTCTGACTCAGACAAACTCCTTTAAAAATATTTTGAATCCAGGTAATCATTAGCCAGGATATGAATAGCTACTATGAACCAACCAGATACTCAGAAAAATACTTCAGCATGCCAGGATTTAATCATGCACTGTGGAGTATAATCATCTTATGTGCACAGTGCTTGGAGAACCATTCTGTCTTTTTGGAAGGAGTAACCAGTTTGGCAGAACTTGGCACTCACCCTTCGCAGTCACACCTGAGCCCCGTAATAAATGGATACCATGTGGCACTGATGGTCACTCAGGTGCAGAAGCAAATGAAAGCTTGGGGACAAATTACCATTTTACCTCCAACTATGGTGTGGAGAAGCAAGACCTTGTCAGGGTCAGATTTATGAGGCTGATTTAAAAAGAGAGAGGAAATGCACCAATGGCCAGAAAGGAATCCAAGTAGGTGGCTTTGATGTATGAGTTCCATCTGCCCAATTTATCTGGTGTCTGCAATCTGCATGTGATCGAGAGCCTCAGACTATGTGAGTGGCAAGTCAGAGAGAGGGTTGGCAGCAGGGTTGCTGTCTCTTAGTGTTTTCCAGCCAAGTAACCATGTGCCATTATGAACCCCACTGAAACCCAAAATCAATAGAAAGGCATCTCTCCTAAGAATTCTTGTATTTAACCAAGATAAATCCCTGAAGTTTTCAACACTGAAATTTAACCTCAGGTTCAAAAATACTTTCTGTATATTTATGGAAATGCTTTAATTTCTCAACTTCCTGTTTTTTTTTTAAGATGCTTTGTTGTGTTACTCCTGAATTTTGTGGGCATAGTTTGAATTAGTACTGGCTTTTCCTATTCTCACTCAGCAATTTACCTTTTTCTATATCAACTACTTTTGTCAAGAAGCCCAGGTTCTTTGTGTCAATAAAATGCAAACTTAAAATGACTTTCCTGGTATATTAACTGGGTTCATAGAACGCTTTTTTAAATGGTATAGTTGGTAGAAGTTGCAGCAAATTAGATGTAGAATCCTGAAGGAGGGAGCAGGGAGAATATGGCCAGGATCAAGACTATAGCTATTTTGGGTTCCTGGGATCCAAAGAAAGACTTGGAAAAAAAAGATATTAAAGAAATTACTCTCAAGACAAGGGAAAAAGTAGTGTCAATAGCAAAGAGTACATGATTGACAAATGTTTCCAATGGACCTTATGTCCAAAAATCTCTATATAAAAGGTGTACAAACTAAACACACCAAGCTGTAGACTCAGGTCAAAGTAGGTTAGCGCAACAGTTCCCCAGTGTAGCTCAGTGTAAATTTGAGTATTCAAAAGTTTGAATGGTTTATGCTTAGGAAAATGGCCATTCCACAATTTCTCTGATTGTCTTGCCCAGTATTTTCCACTTATTTTCATGGAATTTTGGAGATTTATAGAACAGTATATGCAACTAATATATGGTGATAATATGCAACTTGCTAGGCACCGATAAGCACTTCATGCATTTTTCTCCTACAATCCTTAAAACAGCCCATAGTAGTTAATATTGTTATTATTATTATTATTATCTTCATTTTACAAATGAGGAAAGTGAGGAAGCATAGAGAGGAACTTGCTCAGGATTAGACCCTCAGTAAGTGTCAGAGCCAGGATTCCAACCTGAAAGGTGTGACTCCAGGACCTACACTGTTATTTGTATACTCAATAGAGAGCTGATAACATTTTAGATCAGTCAATAAAAGTGGAATGGTGAGAAGTAGTTGGTTTCTAAGCAGATATTGAGAGTAGAGCCAATCGAATTTGCTGATGTGCACAGTGTGTGGTGAAAGAGAAAAAGGGAGGTGTTGGGTAAAGTCATCATCACAGACATGGGGGAGACCAAAAAAGATAGGTTAGAGAGAGTACAATATCAGGATCTTCGTTTGGGTTGCACTAAGTTTGGTATTTCTATTAGTTTTGAAGTGGAGATGTTGAGTGGGCAGTTAGATATACAAACGCAGAGTTAAGGAAGAGTTTCAAATGAAATGTATAAATTCAGGAGCCAAAGTATCCACATATAAATGGGACTTCAATCATGGATTTGATGAGGCCACTGAGGGAGTAAGTTTTTATAGAAAAGAAGGTCAAGCACTGAGACTTGGAAAACTGCTATTTGTTGAGCCTTAGGAAATCAGTAGGAACAAGCAAAATTAATGAAAGAGGAACCAAATAAGAAAACTGTTTCAAGCAAAAGAAAATCATCAATGTCTCAAAGTTGCAGATTAGTCAAGCAAAATGAGAACTGAGAATTCTGCACAGGGTTTAGCTGCCTTGAGGTCCCTGGTGATCTTAATACAATTTCAGTAGAGTATAGGAAATACAAAGTTGATTGGGATGTGTTCAAGAGGGACTGGGAAGAGAGAAGCTAGAGCAATGAGTATAGATTACTCTTTCAAGATTTTCCATAAAGGAAAGGAGTAATGGCTAGAGGTAGAAGTAGAATTGAGAGGGTTTGTTTCTTGTTTCTTTTATTGAGAATGGAAGGAAAACTGTATGTTTGTACACTGATGAGAATGATTAGTGAGAGAAATTGATACAGAAAAGAGAAGGAGACTTTCTAGAGTGAAGTCCACATGTAAGCAAGAAGGGTCAGGATCTGGTCGATAAATGGAGAAGTTGTCTTAAGTAGCACATTCATGGTTCATTCATAGTAACAGTGGAAAGAATTAAGGACATAGTGACAGTTGTAAGCAGATGGGTGACTGTGATGACTGAACTTTATGGCAGTTCTTTGATGACCTGTGACACAACATTCAGCAAATGTTAATGTGCTCAGATGAAGGAAAAAATCTTATAAATGGAGATGATCAAAGAAATATTAATGGGAATAAAAATGTTGAACATGTATGAGAATAAATTGGTGGTGATGAAAAAGAACATTTCAGGACTGGAAAACAAAGTGAAAAGAGGCAGTAACAAACAAAGTATGTTCATGGAATACTGAGCACAGTGGACCTGCCAGGATGGATGACTTATGATGAAAAGTTCAGAGTAAATTTAAAAATGTTGAGTAGATTCAGATTGTAGGGAGTTTAAACAACACCAAGATTTGGACAGTGGAGAGGAAGAGGAGGATGTAATGGAAGATAAGAAATTAAACACTAGCAGTGGCAATGAACTAAATGATAAAAATGGATGCCAGATCACCCAGACATGGGTAACGACAGTCATGACAGTGGTGTTGGAAGCAAACGCAGAGGCATGAGAGGTAATATGAATAAAAATAGATGGTGCATAGGTCAATTTTTCCCTAAAGGGAAAAGAGTCAAATATAAACATGGAAGGTCAAATACTTAGGCAAAAATGGATCCATTAACTAAAATAAACAACTTTAGGTAAGTAAGTACATAAATTGGAAGGGAAAACATACTTGGAGATTGTGGCTCTGGCCATTTAAATTTGCAAGGACAGAAGGATATCTGTGTAGAAATGTCTACCAGCCAATACGAAAAGTAGATCTGGCCTTCACTTAAAGCCAATCATATGGAAAAGTCCGTGGAAGAAGGTGTAGCAAAGAAGAGCAGAGGTTATGCACGGAATCAGGGACTACATGGAGGAGGCGGTCACCAGGGTCAAGCAGCATATGTGACTGAATTAGCGGAATCACATAAGCCAGAGGTATTAGGTGAAAGGTCAGTGGTACCACAAATTACAGGAATACCCAATAGCTGGCAAAAAAGGGTTCCAGAGATGCAACTCATGAGGCCTGGAGGGTCAATAGAAAGGCTGAAGGAGAAATCAAATTTCTGGAATCAAGGGCTAAATAGAAGAAAATGAAGAAAAAGAAAGATAACACATGTTGATTAATTTTTTCAGAACTTTGGCAGTTAAAGGGAGAGGAATCATCATATAGCAACAGAGACCAGGAATATTACAGTTTCTTAAAGATAAAGAAAACTCATGTATGTCTGAAGGAGAGGCACAGAAAAGATAAGGCCAAGAGGAACTAAAATTAAAGTTGTAACTGGAACAAAGAAAAATTAAATCACTAATAATATTATCATTTGTCTATAAAGTTTCATTTGCTACAGCCTAATTTGTTGTTAAATAAAATAGAGATTTTTTTTTAAACTATGGATATTCATTAGATCTGAGAGAAAGGTACCAAAGCAAAAGATTCCTTTAGCTACCTGAGTGGAGGGTTTCGATTTGTGGTTGTGGTTGGATCTAATAACTGGCCCCCTCCTCCAGAGCCTATAAATATATTCCCTCACATGGCAAAGGGATTTTGCAGATGTGATTAAGTCAAGGCTCTTGTTGAAATGGGGAGATTATCCTGAGTTATACAGATGGATCCAATCTAATCACATGCATTCTTACAACTAGCGGTTCCCAGCTACAGTCTGGAAAAGAGAGGTGTGACAATAGAAGAAAGATCAAAGATGTACAATGCTGCTGGTTTTACTATAAGAAACAAGGAAAACAGAAGGTGGCTAGTCAGAAACTAGGAAAACAGAAGGTAGAAGGTAGGAAAGGCCAGGAATTGCATTTACCCCTGGAGCCTCCAGAAGGATCACAGCCCTGCTGACACCTTGGTGTTAGCCCAGTGAGACTGATTTTAAACTTCTCACCTACAGAACTGTAAGATAATGAAGTGCACTGGATTAAGTCATTAGGTTGCTAGTCATTTTCATATACTAGCAATTGGAATCTAATACACTTTCCCTTCTCTATTCCCAAACTCACCAAATCGCCTCTCCTTCCTGACCCTGCTCCCTCTTTCTTCATATTCCAAGAACCAGCTGAATCCCAAAATTACAAAAATTAAAATCTTAACAATAGAAAATGTCTGAGGAGGCCCTCCTGCGCGCCAGGTGCCATTTTCCTTCTGGTATTTATTTCACCTGTGCACTCACTCTGTTACCTAAACCACCGTTCTGCCATCTAGGACAGAAAAGGCTTGAGAATTATTGTGGTGGATGGTACAGAAAGCAAAGGAGAAGCCCAAATGCAAATTATTGCATCTGTTATAGTCACAGGAAAGATATATCCAGTGAGTACCCTGAGTTCATGCAGAACTGTGAGTTGTTTTCTGTATCAAACAGCTGTGAAGACATTTTTCCCTTTCAACCTCACTTTGAATGCCATCAGAATGGATTTTCACCCGGGACTTAACAAAGTATATGTAGTTTTTGCTCTAGTTACCCAAACCCAAGCTGTCAGGACCTGGAGTTTGTCTTTGGACTCTGCATATGGGCTCTGAAAAGGGCCCGAGTCTTTTCAAAGCTACTTAAAATGTAGATATATACTGAGTGAGCAATACTGATCCAGAGGGGAACTATATTATGTAGGAGGAAGGAAAGATATCAAGATTAACAAGTAGAAATAAAAGGAGCTAAGTTAATGAGTCCAAGGGACTGTGAATTACACATAACGACTTTATGGAGAAAATGACAACCAGAAAGTAAGGAGAAACTAAAAAATATTTTATACAAAAGTGAACAGTGGAGCCATGAGTCCCAGGAAGAGAACTAAGGAGCTAACTCCTTCCTGTGAGCCAAAGGCAGCTGTGAGCCAGGCCAACCCCTTCCCGTGAGCCAGAGGTAGCCATGCATCCTGAGAAGAGAACCAAGAAGAAGCTAACCCCTTCCTGTGAGCCAGTGGCAGTTGTGGGCTGGTGGGCTGGGAAACAAGAAGTGCTGAGCCTCCCTACCCACCTCACCATAAGCAACCAGATGATTTGGAGAAACACAGGCTGAGATGATACCTACTGTATTGGGTGATACTATGTACCCTCAAGTCCTCATATACTTTTGGTGGGGCTGAGTCTGGCGCTTGCTTGTAATCAGTTTGTTGTCTAGAGCTGAGATTGGTGATGTGAGTGCTGCACCTGCCCAGGGTTGGAGCCGACATGCAGTATAAGGGAGGCGGATCTTCCTCTTGCTCACTTCCACCCTCTCTAGCACTCTCTCTCACCAGCATGCCTTGTGGTTGTGGCGGCCATGAGTGGCTGCCCCACCACACCACACTGCCTTGGAGCCAACTGAGTATGGACTGAAACTCCTAGGAAACTGTAAGAAATAAACCTTTCTTTCTCTAATTTTGGGCATCAGGTGTTTTGTCTCAGCAACAAGTGAAAGGTAACTAAGACACCTACTGAAGTAAAAAAGAACAACTTCATGCCTGTATTGTTTGATTGATATTACAGGCCTAAAGCCAGTAGTCTGAGCATCTATTTAGAAGATAAAAATATGCAATATAGCAACTATGGGGGATTTCCTTCTGAAGGTGGTAGCCATTGTTAATTTCCTATTATCTTGTTTTAAACTCTTGTATTATTTTCATTCTTTTGTTGTGTTTGGTCTTATTCTGTTCTGTTTTGTTTGATTTTATTATATCTGATAGAATGGGCAACTATTACAAAGATAACAAGATATATTATGGCAGCCATTGTTATTTTCCTATTACTTTGTTTTGAAGTCCTATATCAGTTTCAATGCTTTGTTTTGATTGGCTTTATTCTGTTTTATTTTGCTTATTTTTAGTCTCTTTAAAATAAAAAAAAGTGAACATTGTTAAGAATGCAGCAAAAAGCCAGGCGTGGTGGCGTATGCCTTTAATCCCAGCACTCGGGAGGCTGAGGTAGGCGGAGCGTTGTGAGTTCGAGGCCGGCTTGGGCTACAACGTGAGCACAAGCCGGCCTGAGCTACATAGTGCGACCCTGCCTCAAAAAACCAGAGCTGGGAGTTTGGCTCAGTGCCTTAAGTGCCTGCCCTGGCAGGCGCGAGGTTGTGAGTTCATCCCCGGTGCCGGGAAAAAAAAAAAATGCAGCAAAAGATTCAAATGAAGTTGAATTATGTCTGCCCCAGGCTCTGTGGCATGGGAGGTTCTTTCCTTTGTTAATGATGTTATGAGAAGAAAAAAAAAAAGGTACCTTGATTAGTTATTAGAAGTTGGACTTCATATGACTAACATGCACCACTAGGGAGGAGATCTGAGTAGATTCAGAGAAAGGGCAGTTGTGTGGCAATGAATGAGATCATAAAAGAAAGTAGTTAGTTACATTTGAAGAATCAACTTGGGCCCTTCTGGTAGAGAGAATTTCTAGTCTTCAAACTGGTTGCTTCTCTGAACTGAAAGACTAAGCCAGTAGTAAGCCCTCAAACCCTCAAGTAGTGTTCAAAGTAGCCAGCTCCAACCCTGTTTACCCTGCATCCCTATGCCTTCCCAGGGAAAAACCACAATAACAGTTCTGGTCCATGTTTTTGTATCACACTCTACTTCTGCCTCGTGACTGTGCCTCTTATTTCCCCACATGGTCTTGCATGATATGTCCCCTCCTCTGAGGAACCGCAAGTAACAAACTTGTCAATGGCAGCCCGCTCCTGATTTGTTGGTCTCACCACATACAAATAATAATAAAATTTACATCTTCTGCCTTAGCCCTATGGGCAGTCAGCCCCAGTCAGCCTATGCTTGCCTTACCTTACTTTGCCTTACCTGCCTTATCGCAGCTACTCTGTAATGGCACTAAGGCAAGGATAGGTTGATTAGGGCTGGCATTTTTGATCTCTAGCTTTCAAGGCTGATTATTTTCCAGTTATGTCTTATTTTCAGGGAAATAGGGCACTCCCTTTAACCTTACACCTAAGCATGCTAATAGAAAGGATATCTGTGATGTCTGTAAATCATAAATATCTTTGAATACACCCAGAGAATTATTTCAAAGTTAATTGGGGGGTAGATAAGAGATACTTAGTTTTATTTAAATAGTTGCATACTTAGAAAACTTCCACATCCTTGTTTATAGTTGAGAAATCTGAGACCTGGAAAAATGGTGATTTGCCCAGAATTAGTGGCCTTTTGCGGGGGATAGATAGAATTCCTATTTGACTCCTGCAACTCTGCCCTAATTGCTTATCACTGGAGTACATTGACTAACTCCCCTAAACCTTAATTCCTTTTTCTGAAAAATGGAGATAATAGGACCCCCTTGCAGGTTTGTTGTACTATTCAAGATGTAAGAAGTACTTTGTAAACTGTATGCTGGGCATGGTGGTGCACACCTGTAATCCCAGCATTCTGGAGGCTGAGGCAAGGATGATTGCCATGAGTTCCAGGCCAGCCTGAACTACATGGTGAGACCCTGCCTCAAAAAATCTGGGAAAAAAAGTGGTTTGTAACCTGCAAGATAGAAAATGAACAAAAGTATACTAATAGTAGTGGCATTAAGTTAATAGAAGAAAAGAGTCAGATTAGTCAATTACTTAAGCCTCCCTCCATTCTCAGAAAATAAAATATGTTCTAGAAATACACTCTGATGAAATGTTTTATCCAACAGCCTTGAGCTACTGGAGAATCTCTGTTCATGATTATGGATCTGTTCTTTTTGGCTTCTGTGTAATCTCAAAATTATGCAGGGAAACTTGACTGAAACACTATTAAATTATTTAATCACCTTTTTCAAATATATATTTAGCTACAGAAGTAATGCATGTTAATTGCAAACCTTCCAGTAATATAAAAATGCAGAAAGATAAAGGGATGGCTCTTCCTTCACCTTCTCAAACTCTGTTCTTCAATGGTAGCATTTCTCTATAGTTTTTCTAAATAGAAAATGGGATTTTACATATATGTAAAATATAACATATATTATATATGGAAAATATAATGTATATATTTTATATATAAAATATAATGTGTATTATATATGGAAATATAATATATATGGAAAACACCATCATATATATAAGGAAAACATTATCATATATGAATATGGAAAAAACATCATATATATCTAATCTATGGTGGGCATTTTTATCTGTATATATCTGCCTAGCTGCTTTTTACAGTTATATAATACTCCATCACATATATATGTCATAATTCATGGCCCCTCCCATTTAGGTAATTTCCAATTTATAATTCTTATAGTTGATGCTGTGATTAAAGTGTTTGTCCTGGCTTTCATCATTCTTTGGTCACTAACCACGCCTTCACACAGACAGCTGTGCACAAGCTCCACTCAGATGCAGCTAGATGGTGTGGAGGTGAAGGCAGTGGAATAGCCCCCACCACAGAATTTGGGAAGGGGGATCTGGAGAATTCTTTGAAGTGCCTCAGCGCTCACATCCTTTGACTCTCCCCTTGGCAGATTCTGTGCTCCTACTGACAGGGAACATCTGTGTGTACAATGAAACATTTGACAACAGTGACCTTGAGTTGCCTTAAATATACCAAGTGACCATTAGGGAGCACTCATATATAACTTCCTAATGAAGAAAAACAAGAGGACACCCAAACTTCCACTCTGCGAAAAGGTCAGACTCAGTCTCCCCTAGACACAAGGAGCATCAATCCCTCAGCAATCAGGAAAGGCCCTTCCATGCATAAAGCGGGGTTCACCCAGTGCTGCTCACAACTCCAGCCTCTCTCAGCTCCCACAGGACCAGTCTAGAATCTGAAATCCAACTCCTGGGAAATGCCGAATCAGTCATAACTTTTAGTGGTGTCTTTAGCTTTGAGGATATATTTTCAAGGGTTCAGTTGTATTTACTGAACATTCATGGACCAATTACTAACGCATCCAAATTTCTAGACCAGCTGTAATTTATGTGTTACATTTGAACTGTGAGCTATGCTACAGTTTTCCTAAATTGAAATAGTGCTTATGCTTAAAGATCTCCCTGGTGTTCAAAAGCAAAATTGGTTTCCTATAAAAACTTGGCATCACTATCATTAATTAACAGAAAACAGAATGCCTCTGCATGTTTACCGTCACAGAGTGTATCCATGCAATGCATTTCTTTCCCAGAGGCATAGTTCATTCCTATACCAGAAATTAAGAATGTATTTAAAAATAAATATATGTCTTTATCCAGAAAGAAACTTTTGAGAAACAGACTACTATGTTTCACGAAAGAACACCAGACAGGGGAGTATGAAAATTAAATACAGCCTCTCAGTATGAGAGAGTAAAATAATGTTAAATTGTTCATTTAGTCTGAGGCTACTTTTCTGTGGTTTGATCCAATTTGCCAATATATGGGCTGATCCAATTTGCCAGTATATGGGCTGACTAGCCAGTCTGTTGCTAGCTATTTATTGGGCAGCTTTATGGCTGATCCCGCTTGGTAGTCATGCAAGATAGAAACTGTGTGTTATTGTATCATTAGTTGTAACTCCAAATGTTCACAGACAGGTTTCCCCAAAGTTAGATTTCAAAGATGGAATTCTTTTAAAATGTGGCATAGGGCTGGGGCAACAACTCGTAGAGCACTTCCCCAGCATGCGTGATACTCTAACCTCAATCGCCAGCAGCACACACACATATAGAATATTAATTCAACCTTTAAAAAGAAGGAAATCTTGCTATTTGTGACAACATAATGTTTTAGAAAAACCTGGTCCTGGCATATGAGAACTGACTGCTGAAGGTAGGAAATGCCTCCAGCCTGAAGAAAAAAAAAAAAAAACAGATGGATCCAAGATTGCACAAAGTGCAATTTATTGTGGATTTATGAACAGAAGAGTCTCTTGAGCAGCAGCAATACAAGTGGCTCCTGATTGCCTCTCCAAGGCAGAAGAAAACCTATGCTAACCTAGATAAAGGTGGACTGTTGTTGATTGGAATATACTTGGCCTTCTCAAAAACTATCCACATGTCCAACAAAAACTATGAAACAGGGTGTCAAAAGTTGGTACATACACTCACCTATGTTAAACCACTTGAGAAGTGTGCTGGGGTCTATATTCATGTCAGGCTGGATCTCTGCACATGGATGAACTTGGGGAATGTTATGTTAAGTGAATTAACCCAAACACTAAAGACAAATACTCCCAAGATCTCACTTCTATGTAGAATCTCAAATCAACACCTAGAAATAGAGTAGAATCGTGGTAGCCAGGTGGCCTGGTGTGAGGCTGGGTAGGAACATCTAAGGTACAGCATTTTGACCACCATTAACAACACTATATTGTATAGTTGAAATTTACTAAAAAAGAGAAGATCTTAAGTGTTCTCATCACAGAGAAAGAAAGAAAATGGAAATTCTGTGAGGCAATGGATATGCTAATAGTTTGACTGTGATAATTATTTCACAAGTATACGAGTATCAAAACATCAAGTTGTGCACCTTAAATGTGTGCTATTCCAATTTGTCAATTACACTTCAATAGAGCTGGAAAACTTTTTAGAATTCTTTTAAAGACTGGTGCTGAAAAGTGAGAACAAAATGAATGTTCTGTGTGTGGTTTATTTTCAGTTGATATGAATCTCGATATATCCAAACCCATGAGCCACATTATAATATGAGTAACATTTCTCGATGCATCAGATGATTTTAAGTCATAACATAACTGTGGGTGTATCTCAGTGGTACAGCACTTGTCCAGCATGCACCAGGCTGTGGGTTTGATTCTCAATACACTCAAAAGAAAAAATAAATAAATAACAAGGACTTCTGTGGATGCCCTTGAAGTCTGGAAACACTTGATATTGTTTTGCTTTCTGTGACTTTTATAAGAAAATTGAGAATGTAAGGGATACTGAGAAATACTAGACACCTGATTAACATTGGTTGGCTTTAGTTAGAGTTGATATCCTATGTTCCATGACAGAAAACATAAAATATTGTCATTTAAAAACTCTACTCAGAATCGTGCAGGTTTGTCATTCAGAAGAGACAGGAGGCAGAGGCAGACTCCACCGGGAGAAAATGGCCTTGTTGGCAGTCCTCCTTCCATTCCCCCTTCTCTTGAAAGCACTGACAGAGCCAAACAAAGCAATGCCGTGTGTCCTGGGAGCACTAAGCAGCATCAGTTCTATTAAACTGAAAATGGAACAGAGCACAGACTCCAGCAGGCAAGAGACCTTCTGGGGCCTCAACAGCAAAGGGCAGGCAGACACAGGCACAGAGTTCACGCTAGGCCAGCTGCAAATTTGCAGGTCCTGCGTCCAGTCTGACAGGTGCCACTTCTTGCCTGTAAAAAGGATCACAAGGCCTGCAGGATTCAGGGCCCACACCTGCCCCTGCTCCATCCCTGCCGGTCCTGTGTACTCACTCATCATTCATTCCGGCCCCACTTTCAACGTGGAACCTCTGTTTGCCTGTTCTTTTGGACCATTTCACCACGTGGTATTTCTCTTCCTTCCTTGTTTGGTAATGTTTAAGCTGCTTTTCCAGAATCACAAGGGTCATGACTCCTTGAGTCTATCTTTAGGGCTCATGCCTGTGACTGTCCCCCTAGGAAGCCTCAAGATTCAGCCCAACATTTTCAGCTTACATTAGCTCTATTCATAAAGCGAGTGAGGCTCAGTCCCAAGGCACAATCCTTGAAGAGCACAGTGAAATCAGTATGATTAGTTTGTGGATACACGGAGCTTCAGTCCAAAGAGAGAAACACAGTAGCAAGAGATTTTTGGAGCAGGCATAATTATGGTGTCCGACAGGAGATTGCTGATTGGCACTGGTGATGAAGACCTAATAAGAAGAAGTGCTCAGGGCCAACACCAGAGCCCAGCATTTGTGACCATGTCACTGGACCCCAAGGTGAACTAATTCCAAAGGTCAGGCTAGTATCTTCCCTGCCAGGATTGATTATAACTAAGGGAGACAAGATGTTTGGACCATTTTAAATCTAGATTTAAGAATTCACAGCCAGAAAAAGAAAGGCATGTACCAGAAGTAAATGATGTGGATACATTTTAGAAAAGGGATAAACTTGCGGGCATGGTGGTACACACATGTAATCCCAATACTTGGGAGGCTGCGGCAGGAGAATCACTGCAAGTTTAAGGCTAGCTGGGGGTAGGAAGCAAATTCAAGGCCAGCCTGAACTGCATAGTGAAACCATATATCAAAAAGACAACAGAGAGAGAGACACAGCGAAGAAGAAGCAGGAGGAGGAGAAGAAGGAGGAGGAGAAGGAGGAGGAGGAGAAGAAAGGAGGAAGAGGAGGAGGAAAAGATGAAAAGGACAAACTTACTTAAAGGTTCTTTTATTTCCACTCCAAATATAATGTTGCGGAGAACTTTTAGGGAAAAAAAGAAACTTGGAATAGTTAGCAATTTTAGATTTTCCAAGCTAAACAAAAAATAGTTATGATAGTAGCTATAAATTTACTCACAAACCAAAAGTATATATTTACAGCAAACACCTGGCTGAAGGATAAAGAATAAATTTCCCTTTTGAAACTCACAGGGTCCAAGTTAGAAAACAACTCTTTCAATAGAGCAGGTAGTTCAAACTAAATGCTAAGGCAGGGAAAAGTTCTGTTGATTGTGACGTAACATTTGAACTCACACGCCAAAATTAAAGGTGCCCTCCCAAATGTGTGTCAGTAATTAAATTCTCCTTAGTGTATAATCTGATTTGCCACTGTAAGTCAATACAATAATCACAACAGCAAATACTTAAATATATGCCTCAAACCTGGATAATTGCCCAGAAGTGAAATGCATCCAAAGATCCAGTATTCTGACATTTAATAAAAGTCTAAATTATATTTGAAGCATGCTGTGATTTAATTTTCTTGAGTCCAATATTTAATAAGACAATGGAAAACCATTCCAAATATCTTGTTCCATTCAGAAACTACTGGTTACCTGGCTGGTTCTCGGGTCACATTGCAAGAGATTAAATTCCAATTTATCTGTTAACTAGCTGTCTAACAATTACCCAATCTGTCTGTCCCTCAGTTTTCTCACCAGTAAAAAGGGCTGATAGTAGGATTTACTTAACATGATTGTTGGAAAGATTCATGAATTGATACATGAAGAGGTTAGACACCAGCTGGAACATAATGAGGACTCAGTGCAAGTCAGTTATGTTTGTTTACTAAAAGTCGAACAGGCTGTCCCCTCTTCTGGTTTTGTTCATTTGCTTGGTTGTTTGCTTCAAATAACTGTACACTAAATTCTTTTTAGATAGGGACGTCTACTAAGTGCAGGCTTCACAAGGACAATCTAAGGTTGTATGGACTTAGAATATAAGCAGTCATGTGTCTGAATCAAACATCATCACAGAGAAAGCTAATTTTAGGCAAACATAACTGGCACAGGCTTCTGAGTTCCCAAATCTTATAGAATTTCAACAAAGCTCAAGGAAAGAAAGACTTGATAAGCAACGTACTGAAACAAAATTGCTCATGTCTTCTGCCATCTGCACTATGCACACCATAAGAGTAAGAAAGATGTCCCATTTGCCTTGTGGTCCTTAGAGGCCAATAGAATATTAAGAATCTAAAACTTGGTGATGCTGACTGAGAGTTAAATGAATGAAATCGAAAATCAACTACAGATTTGACCCAGCTAATAATGAATCCTTTCTTCGTGTGTGCTAACTCTACCTCACAGGAAAAATAAGGTTATCTGAGCACAAAAATTTTACTTAATTTTTCTGTAAAACTGGTGAGGGCTTTGTTTTTCATCCCGGGTCTCTCATTCTTTAGGTACAGTATGACATAAATGGGATAAGAACTCATGATAATAAAAGCTCCTATTTATTGAGAGCTTAAATGTGCCAGGATCTATGCCAAGCATATGCCATTTAATTTTTATTCTTTTTTTTTAAAGTCTAGGCTGTAGCTATTACTGTTGTACCAGTTTTACAGATGTTGAAAATGGAGAACATGAAGATAAGTGAGTTTTTCCAAAATCACACAGCTAATAAGCAGCAGACATCAGCCTGAAACCCAATTTCATCTGATTTGAGAAGGACCTGATTTTAACCAGTACACAGCAGTTAGCCCTCTGAAAAAATCACAATAGAGTAGAGAAGATGATTTTTGTGTATTTTACAGGTAAGGAAACTGATACTCAGAGGTATGAAGTGCCAGATATCACCTGACTCATCAAAGACAGGGCCTAGGGCTTGAACCCTGACTCCTGTCTAACAAGCCAAATGCTTTCTGATGTACCCCGTCACTTCCTTTTTTCACAAAAGTAGTACTATTCTAACTTCAGTAGACCTCAGCCTCTTTACTGAATGCTGAAAAGGAATTCCTTTACAGAAATGACTTATTCTTGTTTCATAAGCTCAATCAATTCTTTTGTAATCCGAAAACTGTAACATGAATTAAATTCCATGGGTTAGTAGCCTAAGCATTCATTTTTAAAAATTTTTCTCTGCTGTTGAAATTGCTACTCAGGGCAGAGTGCTGAACACAGATTCCTTTCCAGGGACTGGAGCTAATGGAGGAAAAGGAAAAAAAAGGCACAGTTCGAATCTATTTTCACAATCAAGTCTACCACTCACTGAGTGGTTGACAAGTAATTCATGTGGGTGAAAACAGTTACCTGATTTTCAGCATCTTAACTAAGTACCCATTGTGTCAATCCATTTGTTAAAGATGCCCATAGTATACCCGTCATTGTTCACAAACCAGCAGTATAATTAATTGAAAAAAGTCATATATGCAGAATACAAATCTGATTATAGCAACAATAAGGCTTGCTTTAGTTTAAAAGGAAAGCTGCTACTCCAACATGTTTAGTGCAATGTACATCCAAGAAGTGGATAGAACAAGACTTGATCTCTAGCAGTTCAGGAATCTCTCTAGTCACATATCTTAAGGATTCAACTTTCTCTGATTGCAAGTATATTTTATATTTTCCTTCTCATTTGCTCCCACCAAGTCCTAGATAGCCCTTGTCATACTGTATCTCCTTTATCTCCTTCCCCACCCCCTCTAGAATATGAGCCTCCTTGAGTGAAGGGATCATGACCTAGCTGATATTGAATCACTAGCACTTCTTAAATTGTCTGAACATAAGCAGCACTCAGTAAATTCTTGCTCAGTCAAGGAAGAAAGCAACTGACATTGATTAATTATACATTTATTAGTAATGCCCATCTACTAGGTTTATTGTAAAAATTAAATGAGATCTCTTAGCACAGTAAGCATTCATTTAATAATAGCTGCTCTAATAATTATCACTATTACCACCAACCTATGCTATGCTGATTAATCATTACCTGAAAGATATGCTCCAGGGGTTCCCAGTCATGCCATTATTAAGTGGCAGAATTTGAACCTAAGCCCATTTGTCTCCAAAGAACATGCTCTAACCCTATATCATTCTGCTTACTTTCCAATTTCACTGTCAACTCTAACATAAATCAGTCTGCAGGAGGGTCTAAAGAGAACCAAAATCCACCTCGGGGCGACCAGTTGTATATTGTTATCCTCAGCGATAGGGTGTCAGATAACGCAGGACACCTGGCACCTTCCATGGTTGAGAGGAAGAGTCATCAAGCTGTTCCAGGCTGCTTGATCTCAATTTAATCCCTGAGTGGATAGAAAGAAACAAACTGCAGTCACTGTAGCTTGTGTGGTTGAAATAAATGTAGATTTTCCCTGAGTTTGCTGTTTTCATCCTGAATGTGCATCACTGGTAGTACTATACTGTACATATATTTTCTGTATCATGAGTCTATTAAATCATGAATCTATTAAATCATGTGGATACTGTTAGTCCAATGGCACAGGCTTGGATTAAATGTTAAGAGGATGCTGAACTGAAACAATTTTCTTTTCCTCCATTTGCACTTCAATTTCCTCTTCTCCCCAGGGAGCTGTGGGCAGCAGCTGTCTGGGAAGACAGTCTGTGAGGCAGGCTGGGTGGGCAAGGGGTGCAGTAAAGGAAAAGCAGTCAATTAGCAACGTCTGTTTCACTTGCTCCATGATCTCAGGCAAGTCTTTGTATCTCTGTAGGCTTCTGATCGCTCAGCCATAAATGAGAGAAATAATGTGTCGACCTATTAAGAATTAGAAGTTCAAACTTGCAAAGAACCTGAAAACCTACTGAAGAGATCATAAAAAGGGATTTATTACATATGCAGATCACCAGATTATGCTCTGCCCCACATCAAGCAAGCACAGATTTCCTAAACTTTGTCCCCATAAACCTTCTCAGGCTACAGCTAAAGATTCTGCAAACAGAGAGGCCAGAGCCAGTCACTCAGTCACATGCAGCCTTGAAGTCCCTTTGGCTCAGGAGGTCAGATGTGTTCTCCTTGCATTGTGTTTTCCCTCTATGAACTCAGCCAAGAATCCAAGATTGGATGTCTGAGATCAGCCCTCAGACCTTCCTAGTCTAAATGTATCATCAAGATAAAATTTTAATTGCATCAAACAACCTACATTAACCCTATATGTTCAACCTTTGAAGAACTTTAGGGTAAAATTAAATTATCTCCTTGACAAAAGTAGGTAACTCTTAAAGCAACAAAATGAATTATTGATGCACAGTAGAGAATTAAAAGTGGGCATGCATCAGACCCTAAAGGTTTGTTCACAATTTTCAAAGTCCAGTGATTTTGCCTCCTTCTCAGAGGTGGGGCTTCTTTAAAGGTGAACAACATAAGAACTTCAAAGAAAGTAGGGAACTTCAGACTTTTCCTTCTTCAACAGAAGCCATCCTAGGAGGTAACGGTCTCCCCTACCATATATATATTCTTTAAGTTAATAAACAATAAATAGTGGGAAAATGGGGTATAGTAGACTTAAAGAGGGTCATGAATGTGATGTTTCTTACTGACTTCAGAAGTCAAAGAGACTCAGGAACCAGAAATGAGTTTTTAAGAACCTACTGCATAAAAAACCTGGTAGTTGTGATCATGACAGAGCACTGAGATAACCTCTACAGGAATTCATAAACCTTGAAACATGAGCAACGGGAAACAATAGAGCAAGATACCCAAATAGAGATTCGAGAACCACTGCCAGGTCCCTGTGAAAGGAGCACTTGGCTCACCCTTGGGTAATAAAGGAGAGGGTGTAGCATAGGTACACATGAATTGCCTGGGTGAACATACAGCAAATCAACTCTAATGAGCACTGTGAGTTGTCTTGAAAGAATTCATTCATGTTTTTAAGGTTTGATTCAAGAACTCTAACCAGGTAGTTTTTACATCCACAGTACTACTATGTCACAGGTGGTGAATAGATCGGCCTATGTTAGAAATACCTACACACCTCCTGTCGCAAAGAGGAATCAGGCAATGGCCACATGCAGTCTCTGTGCTCTCCTGTTGGTCTCGAACACTTCTCCAGTGACTCTCCCCTAGTCTTCCCCTCCCTGCCTCCCGCATCGCCCATTCCTCATCCCTTTCACTCAGTTCATAGCAATCTTTTAAAATAGCTCATACTAAATTACGAATGAGAGCTTTACCAGAAGAAGGTGTTCTAAAGTAGAAGGACCATTAACCTCAATTTTTTTTAGTTTTGTTTTTTTTTTTTACTAGTATGTGTTTGCAATACATAGTAAATACGTTTATCTTTGGAAATTAGTACCTATTCACACTACATCTTCATAATTTTTACTTCTCCTTCCCTTCAATTCATCTTCAGGTTAAAAGTTGAGTGATATATAGGACATTTTTTAAAGTATTAGAATATCTTGGTCTTGGGACACAAGTTATTAAAAACAAATCAAGCTACTTCAAGCAAAAGGCAATCTGCTCCATTCTGTTTCCCAGTCATTGCGGCTTCATCCACAATGGCAAAATAAGGCTGATGTAAATTCTTGAGATTCCATGTTAAGGTTTTAGAGAGAGACTGGTTGTCTCTAAATAACATCTCTGATTTGTAGAGGGAGAAACTCTGATTGGGTCAGCATGGCTCACTTCAGGGCCAAGGATGTAGGAATGAAACAGCTCCAAAATGAATGTTAAGACCTTACTAATGAGTTGGGGGTTTTGTTGATAAGTATCTTACAGACTGGAGGCACATCCTAAAAGCCATCTCCTACAAAAGACCTTCTCGGCTGGGCATGGTGGCACATACCTGTAATCCCAGCCCTCAGGAGGCTGAAGCAGGAGGATTTTTGCAAGTTTGAGACCAGCCTGGGCTACAAAGTGAGCTTGAGGCCTGCCCATACTGCATAGTGAGAACCTGTCTCAAAAAGACAAAAAAAAAAAAAAAGGCCTTTTTTTGGATACTTTAAAGTTGCATTTCCTAAACCTTCTGATGGTAACTACATCAGAACTTCACTGGAAGAATATGAATCAGTGTGTCAGGGATGGGACTGGGTAAAGTCTCCAAGGAGTGATCAGAATATACAGTGAATGTGTAAATGTGTTACAGTAAAAGGCACTGTTATGGCTTGTACCTAAATGTCCCCCCAAAGCCTCAGGAATTCACAGGTGGGGCTTTTGGAGATGGCTGGATCTAGGGTTTGATGCTGGGATTAAAGGTGCCACACACTGGGTGTGTGCAGTACCACCCAAAAGGCAAGCAGCCTGGATGGAATACAAAGGTACAGAGAGAAGGAAGGTTGCTGCTGTTGCTGCTGCTGCTGCTGCTTGCAGACTTCTCCCTGCCCTGCCATGCCATGAATTGTTTTTCCTCTGCCATGCCACCTTGCCTTGGAGCCAGCCACCTATGGACTAAACCTCTGTAAGTTGTGAGTCAAAATAAACCTTTTCTCCTTAACTTCGGTTGTTAGATATTTTGTGTCAGCAATGAGAAAAGTAACAAATACAGACACACTGTCATAATTCCCATCAAACTACTCTCTCTTGTTTCAATTACACTTATCCCATCCTTCTTGCTACTTTCTTAAGCAGCTCTTTCATGAGTATCTTTATATTGCAGCCCCAAATAATGAGTATGGTAATCCAAGTACTGTAATCCTTTTTTTAGTCTTCCTCACAATCCAAGAAGTTATATTTATAATTCCACTGAGACGTTATTGGAATCCCGGCAAGTTAATTCCAATCTACCACCTCCAATGCAACCCACAGCAAGAGTGAAGACTCCGAGACATATTCAAGGGTAAGGGCAGCCAAGGAGTCCTGAGCCCAAACTGCATGAAGACATGCGGACAAAGGCCTTGATCCTAGGTCTCTCCCAGAATTTATTAACTAGTGAAGCAAGGGGGTGGCTTGAGGACGAGTGACAGTGAGGATGGTGGGAACTACGTGAGTAACTTGAGCTGGCTAGCAAGGTAGAGAACGGTATCACTGCAAAATGCAGATAAAGATATGCAGGGGGATCAATTTGCACAACCCAATCAAGATAGCAACTGAATTGTTTTAGGAGGCTGCTGCTTCAGTTTCTGATATGCAAACTTTATGACCTGGGAACTTATAGCCTCTTTTTTGAGACTCATACCCAGTCAACATTCCTGGAGCTCACTGGCTCTGCCATCCCACTGTGCGTTATACATTTTACAAAGGTCACTATGGGAGGAAACAGGACACTGTCTGATGGCTTTAAAGACTTCATACCAGTACCTGCTTCTGATATGTAAACTTTTATGCCCTGGGAACTCGTAACCTCTTTCTCAAAGCTCATACCCAGTCGACATTCCTGGAGCTCACTGGTTCTGCCATCCCGCTGTGCCTATATGTTTTACAGAGATCACTATGGGAGGAAACAGGACACTGTCAGATGGCTTTAGAGATTACATACCAGTACCTTGGCTAGCCTTACTTGCAATGCTTAGAGCCAATTGAAGTGAGAAGGAAATACCATAGTCAGCTCTATATCTATCAACATAAGGAAATAAGTCTCAATATAATCAATGTTGCAGCAATTGTTCTGCATTCAAGGGGACCCGCTCAGGTTGTCTCCCACATCTTTACGAAATGTGATTTTCAAAAATAAGATGAATTCTGCTACTGAGTGCCATCCAACAGAAAGGCAGGCTTGTAAAAACACTACAGTCCTCATCTAGTTTATTCAACACATCTCCCATCATGAGACTTCTAGCTCTTCCCTGAAGTCAAAATGACCATGAAAGGTAAACATCCTGAATTGAGTCAGGATATCAAGGCAGCATGACAGCACAACTAAAGACACTCATGAAAGAGAATACAAGATGCAATTAAGGCAAGGTTCAAGCAAACAACTAATGACAACTGCTAAAGTTATTTTCCCCTTTGTGTATAGTTGAGTTTTAAAAATAAGTGTACAATATTACAAAACAAGAAAAAAGGCCAATGAATACATACGAGTTTGTTTCATCTAAGTAAGAATGCAAAGACCCACCCCTGGCATACCCACTGCCATCAGAAGGCTTGCCTCCTGTAGGCAGCCAGCATGGGCAGGGAGAAACAGCCAGACCTGCCCCTGCATGTATGTCAACATCGGGATGCTTGCTTCCCATAGGCAGCCAGTGCAGGCCAGGAGAATCAAAAAAAATGCCCCTGTGTGCCTGCCACTTTTGGGAGAGGCCCAGTGTAACTATACAGGCTGGGAGAAGAAGTGACTCTGCCACCATGCACCCATAGCCATTGGAGAAACCTCAGTGTAGCCACACAGGTCTGGAGAAGCCTGCCCCATACCCCACTGCCTCCCTAGGAATCTGGGTTCAAAGAAACCCAGGTGCCTGGCCCATTTCCCTACACTGCAGAGGGGCAGCCAACATGGGAAGTGCCTTGGATTCCACTACCAGTTTGTTGGGAGGAACCCAGGAAAATGTCAAGGCAATGGGGCAATAGGCAACCTCAGATTTTCAGCCCACACAGAACAAGTCTGGGAGACACAGACATAGAAGAAAATGGAAGTCACATACCTGGTATCTCTGAAAGGATAGCAACTGAAGTAAAGAAACAACTTCATGAGGCTACAGAAGCAATCAGATCAAAAATAATATCTCAGGTAAAAGAAGAAATCACAAATATAATGAAAGAATTGCTGAGCATATCTAAAAAAGACATAGGTAAAAAAAGAGAAGCATAGGAAAATGATGGAAACCTTGAATGAACAATATAGGAAGGAATTACAATACATGAAACAGATTCAAAGAAATATCCAGGAAAATAAAAACTCTATCAAAAGCTGGCAAAACTGCTTAAAAGAGACTGAAGATAAACTTTCAGACCTTGAAGGCAGGATTGCAGCTAGTGATTGTAAAAAGAAAGATGTCTTAAAAATAGCAAGGAACCAGGAAATAACAATTCAATGGAAGCAAGACAAGACAAAGAAAAATAATTTAAGAGTGACAGGTGTCAGCAAAATAGCGGTGGCCAACACAAGTGACATAAAAAGACTATTTACAGAAGTAATAGCAGAAAACTTCCTAAACATGGGGAAAGGACCTGGCATACACATAAGCAAGTCATACAAGACTCCAACTAGCCATAATCAAAATAAATCTACACCCAGACATATAACAATCAAGATCCCAGAAATTCAGCACAAGAATATATATTAAAGGCTGTTAGAGAACAGAAACAGATCACCTATAAAGGAAAACACATCAGAATCATGGAAGACTTCTCAACACAAACCATCAAGTCAAGAAGAGCTTGGAATGAAGTGTTCACATGCTGAAAGAACACAACTTCCAACCCAGATTGATGTACCCTGCAAAACTATCTTTCAAAATTGATGGAAAAATAAGATACTTCCATGATAACGAACAACTGAGAGGATTTATGACCACCAAACCAACCTTACAGAGCATGCTGAAGGATAATCTAGAGAGAGATAAAGATGACCACAGTTCCAACAGGAGCAGACAGCAATTGACAAACAGGGCAGGCAATTGAATGGAGGGAAAAGGAGGGGTTCAACAGCAGGAGGATAGCATGGCAGAGACAAGCCAAGGCATACTGATTGTAACCATTAATGTAGATGGCCTCAATGCACCAATAAAAGGAAACACAGTAAGAGTAGATCCAGAAACAAGATCCATCAATATGCTGTACACACAAAACACATTTAACTCAAAAGGAAATTCATAGACCAAAAGTCAATGGAGAGAAAACAATAGCTTCAAGTGACAGGAAACTTGCCCATCAAAGGGTAGCTTGCCCATCAACCACAGAATGGATAAGAAAGATATAGTATTTTCATACAATGGAAAACTACTCAGCTATAATGAAGGATAATCTCGAGTCTCTTGTAGGTAAATGGATGCAACTTGAAAACACACTCATGGGCAAAATGGTTTGGACTCATATGGGTGAACATCATGTTATCTCCCTACCATAAAAAAACTGAAGGACTTAGTGGGATCCAAAATGTACCATAGATATCATGAAAGTGGTAGGAGAGGACACGTCTGAAAAGGGAAGGTGGTAATCATTGTTAATTTCCTATTATCTTGTTTTGAATTCCTATATTGTTTTCATACCTTTGTTAGGTTTGGTTTTATTCTGTCTTGTTCTGTTTGATTTTATTATGTCTGATGGTAAGGGTAGCTATTCTGAAGCTAATGGGATATATTATGGTAGTCATTGTTGATTTGCAATTATTTGGTTTTGAAGTCCTGTAACACTTTTAGTGTTTTGTTTTGTTCAATTTTATTATGTCTTATGGTATGGACAGCTATTTTGAAGAAAACAAGAGACATTATGGTAGCCATTGTTGATTTCCTATTATCTTGTTTTGAAGTTCTGTATCGCTTTCATTGTTCTGTTCTGCTTAGCTTTATTCTGTTTTGTTTGATTTTGTTTTATTCTCTTTAAAATAAAAAAAGAAAAATTACCTTTTGAAGTTCAATAAAGCTAATTTTTCCCTTAAAAAAAAGAATGCAAATAAAATGATTATCTCAGTTTTTTGCAATTGTTTTTTGTTGGTTCATTTTTTTGGGTTTTTGTTTTGTTTTGTTTTGTTTTTTGTGACAGAGTTTCACTATGTACTTCATGCTTACCTTAAACTCACTATGTAGCCCAGGCTGGCCTTGAATTCACTGCTCTCCTCCTGTTTCAACTTGCTAAGTGCTAGGGATATAAGCGTACACTACCACACCTAGCTTCACCATTTGGCAAAGACATAAAAGAATAATCCCCAGTACTAGGAAGGGTATGGGAAGGGAGGCCCTCCACTACATTGCTAATGGGAGTAAGAACTGGTGCAACTTTTCTGGAAGATAACTTGGAGTCTTAAAATGTTCATATTACTTAAATTTAGTAATTTTGCTTTTAAAATTATCCTTTAAAAAGTTAAGACCAAGAACAAAGATTTATGATAGTTGATCAAAACAAAATTGAATATATGGACAAATACCTGGAAAAGAATATTCAATGATAGCAATTGGTTAAGCACAGTGACACAGGTACTTAGAATGGAGAAGTCACTACCACTTAAAATGATGAGGCACAATTATATTTATAGACCAGGAAATGCATTGGTAAAATATTTAGTAAAAATACAGCTGCAAAAGGTACAATCTCATTTTTATATTACATAAATTGTGGTAGACATTTTTAGGTGTGTCTACCTAGCTCAAAATCCATTACAGTCAGCCCTTTGTATCCATAGATTTAACCAACCACAGGCTGTAAATATTTTTTTAAAGTGTCATCTGTACTGAACATGTACATCACTATTCCTGAATCCAGTATACCTATTATTCCCTAAACAATACAGTATAACAACTATATAGTATTTATATTATACTATGTATCATAAGCAATACAGAGATGATTTGCAGTACATATACACAAAGGGATTCATAAGTTATATGCAAATAGTAGGTCATATTACATAAGGGGCTTGAGCATCCACAAATTTGCTGGCAGAGGGGATGAATTCCTGAAATAAGTTTCCTGCTGAGACCAAAAGAGGACTGTATTTGGAACTACTCCACATACACACACACAATCCCTGCTCAAAGAGGTGGCTTCCTGGCTGTTTTAATAATACTTTGGTGGACTGATATGAGGAACAAATAGCATGAAGTTCTCATTCTGGATAATGGAAAATAATAGACTCAACGACCAGCATCATATAACCGTTGGGATGTGAACCAAAGGACATTGTCAAATCAGGGCTGGAGTGGCCATTTTAATCCACCTGTGCGTGAAACAGTAGGAAGAGGAAGGTTTGTGCGTAGAAAGGACAGAAATGGAGCAAAGACACAGGGAATGGGTGCTACAAGAGCCTTTGATGGGTAGAAGAAGGGGTACCACTGTCTCATTCCTCTCCCCACTATTGAATAAATCCCCTCTGAGTTATCTGAAGTCATGTAAGAATAAACCTCCGAGAATAAGTTCTGGATATTTAATATATAGCATGGTAACTATATTTAATGGTTGTATAGATACTTCTCATTCATTTCATTCATTCATTTGAGGCAGGATCTCACTAACTCGTCCAGTTTGGCCTCAAACTTGCAATTCTCCTCCGGAATTACAGGCATTGTCACCATGCCCAGCTTGTATTCAGTTTTCTTAGAAGCAAAATAGAATTAATTTTTATGCTGGCATAGGAGTATTATAATGGCTTGCAAAGTTCTTAGCATAGTACCTGTAACATAACATGATCATTGAATAGCTGAGTCCCCAAAAGCCCTGTTCAAGGATAAGAGGTTCCTTTCTTCCCAAGAGACCTTAGTACCCAACTTCCTAGGCAAAACTTCTCAAACTTCAGTGTACAAATGTGTCCTCTGGAGATGATGCCAAGCTGAAGCTCCATCCAGCAGGGTTGACAGAAGGGGAACTGAGAGTTTGCGTTTCTAACTAGTCCCAGTAGGTGATGCCACTTCTGCTTCTCTGCCAGTGCTAGTGCCAGAACTTGCTTTCAAGAAGGTCTAACACATAAGACATTCCCATACCTATTATCTATATGCAAAATAATTAATTGAAAACGTTTCATTGTAGGGTATTTTGGTGACTTCCAATCTCCCATATTCTAGTCATGTTGGGGTTAAATACTGCAGTGTTTTTACTTTCATCTCCTAGAGAAATGGTTTCTAAAATATATTATTAGTTCACTTTTTGGCTTTGGTAAGTACAAGACATAATTTAATCTTTCTTTGATGATTTGTGAGGCACTTCAGACCCTTGCAGCGCCTCAGGTCATTATTTAGAACATTTATTTTCATTGCCCTGTCTTAAAGATGCAAGAGTTATAGGATAAGAAATTGCACTGAATTTGTTCAGATCCAGAGCATAGCCTGAACTCTGTGGAAGCATTTTATGTTTCTACTAACTCTTTTGAATGAGTATCTCATCTTGCCTGAATGTAAAATAACGAACACTCTTCTGGTTAATTGAAGGACCCA
>RJWM01022930.1:0-33015 GCA_004363535.1 Dasyprocta punctata | reverse complement strand
TTGTTTCCCGGAATGAGTTAGGGAGACTTGCTTCCCTTTCAATTTCATTGAAGAGTTTGAGGAGTGTTGGCATTAAGTCTTCCCTGAATTTCTTATAGAATTCAGCAGTGAATCCATCAGGGCCCGGGCTTTTCTTTGTTGGTAGGGTTCTAATTATATTTTCAATTTCATTAGCTGAAATTGGGTTATTCAGCAGCTTTACATCTTCTTGATTCAGCTTTGGTAATTCATAGGTTTCTAGGAATCTGTCCATTTCTTCTGTGTTATCAAATCTATGTGAGTAAAGGTTTTCGAAGTAGGTGTTGATGATCTTCTGTATTTCCACCGGGTCTGTAGTGATTTCACCCTTTTCATTTTTTATTGCATGAATCTGAGTTTTTTCTTTCCTCTTTTTGATAAGGTTGGCTAGGGGTTTATCAATTTTATTTACTCTTTCAAAGAACCAACTCTTTGATTCATTAATTCTTTGTATTGTTTTCTTAGTTTCAATTGCATTAATTTCTGCTCTAATCTTAATAATGTAAGTAACCATTTTAAAGATAATGATGCATAATATTGCAAGCAATATATGCACAATATTGTCAAGTTTCTGTCATCCAATTTTGTAAACCTGTAGTGTATTTACTCTAGTCATTTGTTTGTCTCTTTTGCTTGTTGTTTTTGTTTTTTTCTGTTTTTTTCTTCGCTAAAATATCAGTTAGAATATATTGTAGTAGTATTTTTCAAAAAAATAGCATTATTTTATATAACATTTAGAGAGTTTTGTTGTAAAATACAATGTGTGTCCTTTTTTTAATTTTGAAAAACAAAACAATTGTCCAAATTCCACTGCTCAATAACAGAAAGTACAATTTTGATGTGTTTCTAATAGTCCTTTTTTTCTCGAACTAATTTGAAACTATGTAATTTTTCCCTAAATTTCAGTACCTCTTGATTTGACAGTAACTTTACTTTGTTGATATTGATGTTTTCTTATTTCTCTATTCTGTGCCTTTATAGGGCTCTGGGAGACTGAGAGACTATTAACACAAACCACCACAATGACTCTTGGGAACATAGACTACACTGATTGATACAAACAACTCATTCATTAAAATCAAATCAAGGTAGAAAGGTGGTGAGACTGTATAATGGATATCCACCACAAAAAACAGTTTGGCAGCTGTTCAACAAATTAAACTTAGAATTAACATACAATTCAATAACACTTCTTTGTTTCATGTACACAAAAGAATTGGAAACAGGTATTTAGACAAATACTAATACATCGATGTTGTATATCCTTACAATGAGATATTTGGCCATAAAAGGGAACAAAGTACTGGTACATAATGAATTGTGGATGAACCTTGAAATCATGTTAATTTTAAAAAGCATACCACAAAAGCTTACATATTATATAATTCCACTTATATGAAATACCTAGAATAGGCAAATCCTTTGCATAAACAAAAAGCAAATGAATGCTTTCCAGGGGCTGGGGGAAAAGGAAATTGGGAAATAAATACTTAGAGGGCATGGGATTTCCTCTAGGGTGTTAAAATGTTCTAGGACTAGATAATGGGAATGGTTGGTCAATCCTGTGACTCTGCTAGATGTCACTGATTCATACTTTAAAATTATTAAAGTGGTAAATTTTATTTTATGTGGTTTATTACAATAAAAAGCAAAACAATGGAGACATATCAAAAAGTATCAGATTAATAAACATTGACCCAATAAATCTTCACTCAACCTGTACTCCAAAGATATCTTTCTCCTAGGGAATGACTTTAAAATATTCCCAGGGTTCCTGGTATATGTCTCTAAACCTCTGACCCTTCACAGTTACTGTATTAATTTCCAGTCTTTCTTATAACCAATGCTAATATTGCTGCCACCTGAAAATTCTAGGGGCATTGTTTTGCCCACTTCGTATAGCCAGTGGTTACCTACAATAGGGAATTCATTCCTCAGCATCACTATTGGTTTTCCATTCTCACACCAACTCATTAGTCAGTCATAATCCCCTGCCCCTGAACCCTACCCTAAAATTCTTCCTGACAGTGCCAGACTCTTGGCTAAAGCAGTTGACATCTCCTTGTCTCTGCCCGGGAGTTTGAAATAGTGGTATCTCATTGCACAAACTCTTTTGTTTGGGAACAATTTGGTTTTCAAACAGAAGCAATTGACAAAATTTTGTTTTTATTTGGGAACTCTGAATTAGGTGATGAACACTACCGTAGCCATCTTTGTTGCATGAATGTAAACATGGTCATTTTCCCCAGAATTGAGAACAAATTAAGTTTATGAACTGAGGTATCAATGTATACCTGCCCCAATTACTAGACAGTTATTATTATTTCTATTTTACTGAAGAAGATACTGAAATTTAGAAAGCTATAATGACTTGCCTCAGACTATGTGATTACTTGAAGTACTGAGATATGCACAGTTGAAGATCGATCTTAAACTTGTAAGAAACACACCATCATAGCATCTCTATTATTTCTCTTATAGTTTCTAAATAAACTATTTGCTCTCATTAAACAAAGTACTCATGACATCTAAATGTGAGAAAAGCAAGTCATCCACAAGCCCTACTAAGGTTCAAATCCAATCTGACCTGCAGGGAATGGCTTCCATCTTTCTCTTCCATGGAGACTTTCCTAAGCTATCCTGGACGAATGATGCAAAATTTTTAGTTTTCAATGATAATAAACAGCCAGCTTCAGCACATGAGCCATAGGTTCACTACTTCCTCCATCTCCATATGTATTCAACTGATAGCTCTACCTCATATTTTTTCCTCCTATCTTTTTTCACGGAAGTTACCCTCATTCAGTCACATCATGCCTTGTGTGGGTTACTACAGTGCCCACTTGACCAATCTCCTTTCTTTTACTAGAACCCTTCAAATGCACCCTCCACAAGCCATCATTTAATGCATGCTTAACTCAATTTTTATATGTTGAATGCACTAACATGGCAGAAGAGTCATTTCATTATATGCCATTCCCCATTACTAGACTCCTCCTTCCCAAAGGCAAAACTTACAACTTACTTATCTTAGCATGACAGCTCAAACAAAATGCTGGGGTCATTCTCAGACAGTCTCAGCAGATGGTGACTGAACAAATTGGTGATGCAGTGCTTAATGTAATAGTCATAGGACACTTAATAATATGTATATCAATCTATAAAGTCTTCGGTTGTACATCATTGCGTAGGTAGACCATTGGTTCCTTGGGGCCTAGGAATGTGTTTTCAAAGCTTGGCATTTGCTTAACCACCACCCACACACAGTTAGATATAAGTAACAAGCTCTGGTGCTCTACAGAACAAATTCACAATGCCCTCTTATATTTTATGAATAGCTAGAAGAGAGGAGCTCAAAGACTCCACATGCAAAGCAATGATAAGAAGATGGGCACATTAATTACAATGATTTGATAAGTGTATTTGTATTAATCACCTTCCTGTCCCTGAGACAGATTACCTGACATCTGCAATTTAAGGAGGTGAAATTTATTTTGGCTCAGTTTTAGAGGTTTTGCACCATGCATGTTCATTTATGTCAAAGTGGAAAAAAACATGGTGGAATGGCATGGTGGAGGAAATCTGCTCAACCCATGGCAGCCAGTAAGCACAGAGAGACAAGGGAGGAGTTGCAGATAAGAATATATCCTTTCCAGTAACACCCCCAGTGGCCTATTTCTTCTGACCAGACTCCATCTTCTAATTGCCCATTCAGCTATGAACTCATCAATGAATTAATCTATTTATGAACATAACACCCCCATGATCAATCACCTTTCAAAAGCCCCAACTCTGAATACATAGGCTTTAGGGATACATTTTAGAACTAAACAATAATAGCATCAAAATATCACATTGCACCCCATACCTGTTTAAAATTATTACACGTTAATAAAAATTGTTGTCAAAGCTGAGGGAGATAGAAATGTTACCTACCCTGATTTGATCATTGCACACTATATACATCTACAAAATTATCTCATGATACCTTGTATAGCTTATTTCTAGAAGTTCTTCCCAAAATCTGTTGCACTTATAGGTGGGGCTTGTGGGAATGACTAGATGCTGGGTATATGACACTAGATAATGGCTGTGTGATACTGAATTAACCCAGTGACTAATTTAGCATAGCTCAGGGTGTGGATGAAAGAATTACTAAAGAGGGACACCCCACACTGGGTGTGGGTGGCACCAACCAATCAGTTTGTGGCTGCTTGGAATATTAAGGCAAAGAAGGAAGGCATGCTTACTACTTTCTGCCTACCCTGCCATGGACAGTTTCTCCTCTGCCTATCCCCTCTGCCAAGTCACCATACCTTGGAGCCATTCAAATATGAACTGAAAGGTCTAGAAATTGTGGCCTAAAATAAACCTTTGCTCCTTTAATTTTTGAGTGTCAGTTATTTTGTCCCAGCAACAAGAAAGTAACTAAGACAGATTTTGGTACTAGAGATGAGGGGTTGTTTCTGTGGCACTTCCTGGTCATATGATTCAGAGCCCTTTGAAACCAGCTTGTGGGAAGAGTTTAGAAAGGTTTGGTGATGTCAGATGGAGAATCAGCTGTAGAATGATGATGGGAGATTCTGGCCAGAGCTCAGAAGCCAAAATACTGATAGAAACACAGCTAGAAAAGACAAGCCTCAAGACATTTCATTTGGGAACAAGGACTGCATTGGCAGTTGGACTCCAGTCTACATACGTTACATTCTGGCTGCAAATTTGTCTACTTTTGCCAATTTCCAGAGACATTGTACAAGACTGAGATTAATGGCAGTGAACTAATTAATCCGGCAGAAGAAATGTCAAGTCAGTCTAATGTTGAGGCAGTGTTGGGAGCTTTTAGTCAGCTCTACCTTGAGAATCAAGAGCAAATGACGTAGCAGAATAATGTAAATAAACACTCTTGAATTTGGACAGAAAGAATTTCCAATAAAATTTCAGCCTACAAATATAGAGCAGAGGAGAAATAGAGAGATTAGCATTAAAAAGCCAAGAACTTTGGAAGACCACAGAAGAAACTATGGCCCAAGGGCATAACAAAAAGCAACAGGAGGCCCATGGACGTAGCTCAGTAGCATGGTGTCTGCCTGGCAAGCACAAGACCCTGAGTTCAATTCCTGGTGCCAAAAAAGAAAAAAAAATCAAACAAACAAACAAACAAAAACAACAAAAATGAAGCTCACAGGACTCCATCATTCTCAGTCTCAAAATTCCAAAGGGAAAAGTCTCTAGTTTGAGACCATGTTCCAGAATGACTGAGGCCCAGGGAATTTGTTTCTCAGGACTGGTTTCATAGCACTTAGCCATCCATGCACTTGACCCCTATAGCTAAGAGAGAGAAGGAAACCTGGCTTCCAACTGGTGGCAGCTCAATCGTGGTATTACCCACACATTGTGGTTTTACACTCATGCAGAATGCAAGAGTCGTGGAGTCAGGAAGGCTTCAACCCAGACATCAGAAGAAGGCCTGCAAGACCAGATGGTGTTCTCCCAAGGGGCAGTGTGTTAAGCTGTAAATATGAAGTGGAAAGTGTAGCGGAGACCCTAGAAGTTTGGAGAAACCAGGAATGTAGATTATCTGAGGAAAGCCACAAGGAAATAAACAAATCAGGTCTAGGAAAGAGGCCATCACAGCTACATCCACTGGAAGTGCCATGGGGAGTTTGCAGGTTACCTGGGATGCTGGTCATGGAACTATGGGATTTGTTCACCCTTCTGCATTTGGCTCATGCTTTGGTGTCATTCTTACCCACTCCCCTATTTGTACTTTTTTGAATGAAAATGTATCTTTTGTGCCAGTGTATGTTGGAAATGTTTAACTTTCTTTTGATTTTTACAGCAGCTCACAGCTAAGAGTTTTTAAGTCTCAGGACAATTTGGGCTTTGGGAGTTACTGGGTAATGGATGTGTGAGAGTGGATCAATCTCATGATTGGTTTCACATAGTTCTAGGTGTGGTTGATGGAATCACTGAAGAAGGAAGCCCTTACTTGGGTTTGGGTTGCACCAATCAACAGGCTTGCAGTCTGCAGGGAATATAAAGGGACAGAAGTAAGGCAGGCTTGATGTTTTCTGCCCACCCTGCCATGGACTGTTTCTCCTCTGTCATGCCCCTCTGCTCTGCTGCCCTGCACTGGAGCCAGCCAAATATGGACTAAAAGTTCTACACATTGTGAGCTAAAATAAACTTTTCCTCCTTAACTTGTAAGTGTTGGGTATTTTGCCCAAGCAGTGAGAAAGTAACTAAGACAGTACCCACTAAATTTGTGGAATTTAAATAATGATTAAAAAATAGAATAAATCCTAGGCATGGCAGTACCTATAATCCCAGCATTCTGAGATGCTGAGACAGGAAGACCATAAAGTCAAGCCAAGCCTGGGCAGTGTAGTTAGTTAGCAAGTGCCTGTCTTAAAATAAAATGAATAAATAAAAAAGGTTGAGGATGTAGCTCAGTGTGAAGGCACTGGGTTTGATTCCCAGTGCCAAAAATAAATAAATAAATAAGTAAAATAAAATAAAATACATTTTAAAAACAAAAAATGGTATCTTTAACACAACACAGAAGATACATGACTTATGATGAGATGCCTTTATTTATTTATTCAACAAATATTCATTGAGCACTTAGTTTATTCCAGGTTCTGTGCTAGCCACTGGGAAAGCAGCTGTGAAGGAGGCAGACTGAGGCACTGCTTTCTGAGAGCTGGCAGTCCAGAAAGGCATGAGAGAAGAATTATAAGAAATCAAATCAGTAGAAAAAAGAATTTCAGACACATTCATGAAGGAACTAACATGTAGTGGCATAGCAGAAAAACATGGGAGAACAGAGGCCCCTGTAGAAATGGTAGTCAGGAATTCATCTCTGAAGAAGTAAAATCCGGGCAGTTTCAGTTTCTTGTTGTTGTATTTTGTTTTGTTTTGTTTTGTTTTGTTTTGTTTTTAAATAGAGACGTCCCAGGTGAATAGCATTCTATGAAGAGGGAACATAAAGGAAGACTACTCTGAGGCAGAAATGAAATTGGCTTGTTAAGGTCCAGAGGAAAGGATATCAGTGGCTGAAGCACAAGGAAACAGGAAGGAAGCAGGAAGGGCAGGAGGATGTGACGTAGTGAAAGAGCAGAAGCACGAACCAGACCAGATCTGTCAATAAAAGAAACTAGGACTGAATTCCAAATGCAAGAGAAAAATCATAGGAGAATTTTACAGAAAAAGTTCATTCAGGCTGCTCTTTGGAGAACAGACTAGTAGGGTGACAGAATAAAATCAGAAAGAATAAAGGTGAGTGCAGTCATTGAAGACAGAAGGGCAGTGATGGTGCTGGTAGAGAGATCGCTGCACTTGAACTGTATTTTTGAGGTATCAAAGGCAGCACTTGATGCTTGATTGTATGAGAGATTGGGGGAGGGGAGAAATTCAGTATGACTCCTTAGGTTGTTTTTGCATCAGCAAATGTATTGTCATGAATGTCCATGAGGTATTGTGGAATAAAAAAGGATAACTTTGAAGTCTAATCAACAATTAATATTTAGATTCATTAGTTCTTTTCTCATTTGTCTCCACTGAGAATATCTTCAGTGAAAAGGTATTAAACAGGCTAGTGCAGGGATTAGATGATTTAGGAAGGAATGTGGTGAGGCCAGATGTTGCTTTGAGAATGTCCTGAAAACAATCATGTAACCCTGGGCCCCTGAGACCTCTGTATAAAGGAGTTTTGTTTGTAGCAGAGGATGTGTTAATGCTCCTGTCTTTAGCCAATGGTTTGCACTTTGAGAGGTGCTTTGTAAAGATGCCCTCCCTCAGAAGAATTACACTGCCTTTTTTAATCTATTGTTTTCTGCAATTTTCATGCTTCTTAAATTCAAAATCATCGTGTCTATTTTTTCTTAACCTTCACTGCAAAACTCCAATAGTGATTTACCTCTTGTGTGTATAGTATCTTCTGTTAACAGATGTGACATATTAAGAATTTGTTAATAGCGAGGGAGGGATTCAGTCCAAATTACTCAGCCTGACAGCACAGGCTTCTAAACAACTTGGGAATGAGCATTATTCAACAGTTCACCAAATTATCTTAAGTAATTGCCTCTCCCAATCCATACATGACTCAACATTTTATTCTGAGAATTTTTAATAAAAATTTGATTCTGGGGCATTCTAATTACATTCTCTCTCAGGGTGAGCTAACTTTGAACTGCATTACTTCCTCCCAAGGCACAGGACTAGCTAAATTCATTAATTGTCTTCGGATTTCTTGGGCCATTGAAATGTCAGCTCCTGTGGTTCCCTGCTAAATGGCTCAGGGTCATCGGTATCCAGATGATCTATAATCTTCTTAATTTCAATTATTACCTTATTCTTTGCTTTTGGGATGTTTTCTCTGAGGCTTGCTTTTACTTTGCTTAAAACTGAATTTTCTATCCTGCTACCCCTTTTCTCAATCACTTCATTTATCTGTGCATTATACCACCTAGTCAAATTTTTTAATATTTTGGTGATACAAGTGATATATGTTCCTGATATATATATATATATATATATATTTATATATATATATATATATAGTCATGATAATCAAAGGCCAACCTTGTCACTCATTACAGAAATAACAACAATAATTCTTTAACTCACAAAATTTTCTGTATTAAAATGACCTGGAATTCTAATCCTATATCCCTATATTCCAGCTGTATGATCTTGGAAGAACTACTTAAACTTCTTTGAGTTTTAATTTCTTCTTCTGTAAAATAAGTATAATAAGAAAGCCTCTAAAGAATTCTCATTTTTGATGAAATAATACAGAGTATAACATAGTGCCTGATACAGAAGAATAATGTCCATAACTATCACTCTTAATATTATAAACCCCCTAAAAATGTGCAGTGTGAGTGCATGACATTTGCAGACATAAAAGGCATTGGGCCCAGTAACTAGAGCTCATCAAGCATTCAACAAATTTCAGATAATATTGCTTATGAATCAATTAAAATCACAATATTATAGCCTATGAGAAGAAAGTAGAGATATCTAGTATAATCCTCTAATTTTACAGATGAGGAAACACGTTATAGAAGGAAAATCACCTGCCACAGAGATGAAGAAGGCAGAAAAGCAGACTGAACTGAGGGCTTTGTTCCAAATCATCCCCCACACTGAAAAGTGGGCAGTGAACAGAGAAAACAGTTTTAAGTTGGTAAGGAAGAGGGCAGGAAAACAAAGAAAATTGCATAAAAGATGTTATAAAGTGGACCCCACAGAGAACATCAGTACAGATATGGAAAGAATGCAGTGGAGAATGCTTCCAAGAATTCACAGGCATAGGAAGAGCTGTCAGGAAATCAAATTCTGACAATAAAAATTGGGACATGAAAGAGAAAAGTTGAGAGGAATTTTAAAAAGCTTAACATAGAAAAGCAAGGCGTTTTGCAAAGAGCTTAAGGTCATAAAGTGTTACAGGTCTGTGATCTACATCCTGACATGAAGACCAGCCTAAACCTGTTCATAAAGCTCCCCCACCCCAGATTGTTGCAGACACACCACAAAAAATTGCTATTATCTTCCATCGTGGTTTGGAGACAGAATGTCCCCCCAAATGCTCACTTTTGGAGGTGGGGCCTCATCATAAGGAACAGGTCACTGGGGTGTGACTTGGAAAGGCATCTGTCCCACCCCAACCCCACCCTTCTCTCCCTCTGCACCCTCTGGTTGCCATAAGTTGAGCACCTTTCCTCCGCCATGCCTCTCTGCTGTCCTGTTTCTCCACCTTGGAGTCAGCCACCTAGGGACAAAACTGTGAGCCAAAATAAACCTCTCCTCCTTTAAGTTGGGAGTGTCAGGTATTGTGTTCAGAGATGGGAAAGAGATTAAGACAACTGCCACAACTCTTACTGTTCTGCCTCTGTTAAATATATGATAACATAGTTTTGTCTAGTTCAAGGTCCCCAGAGTTTGACTGATTAAGGAAATTGTATAACTGTCGCAACCCGTGCGGCTCCTGAAGTCCTTGGGGTGAAGGACCAGAGAGGATGAGAAAAATAAAGAAGAGACAAAGCTGGGGTCAGCTGCAGCACTTCTCCTCCTGATGGAAGGAAAGGTACTACTCAACCAATGCAGCATGTTCATTTATATGCTGGGAAGGATGACATCAATTTCAGCCCCTCTGCCTAGCAACCTATTGTTTGGATTGTCTAGGAGCTTGGTGTTTTTCTGGGCTGTAGCAACTTCTTCAGGTGGTTGACACAGGTGCTCTTTGTTTTTTGGTAGGGTCATGTCTGGGACATGACCTTGGTCAATTTCCAGCTTCAATGACTCTAAACATATAACCGCCAATAGGTATATTGTTAAGTAATCAGTGAAGACCCAGTCGAGAATACAGCCAACCTGAATTTGGAAGCTCCAGGCAGGACCTCCTGGAGTAACTCCAAAGGATAGTCCAAGTCCAGTTTATTGAGCTGGGTCTTTTATTGATAGGGTAGGGAGGTTAATGAGTTGGGTCTAGGTGGGGGTGATGCAAGTCTGGGGCATGAGTTTGGGGAAGCAAGAATGGCTGAGTAGGTGGCCAGAGCAATAGGCTCTTTGACTTAACAAGTAGGACAGCTATGTCACATCCTAACAGAGTGACAGAGTAGACACTGTTACCAAGCTTAGGTAGGGGCTGCAGGTAGCTTGGGCAGAGGCAGATGGAGTTAGACCTAGCATATACAACCTCTGGCAGCAGCAATGAGAGGATGAGTCTTGGGTGAGGACATCATGGGAGGCAATAAACAATTGCCATTGCTGTGTCATGAAGAAAGGATGCTAGTGTTAACTGATGTTGTTCTTAACCGTGAATAGAGCATTTATGCAGAATGCAAATACACAGATGCAAAACCCAGAACAAAAGGCAGGTAAGAAGAGTGATACATATCTGAAATGAAGGCAGAGATCTAAATAAAAAGGGCACTAAGGGCTTCACTTGAAGTTCGGCTCCCTTGTTTAGCTACAGCTGCACTGAATCTTCATGGAGTGGTTTCTGAGATTCCTAAACAAGTTGAAACATATATCAGGTCCCCTGTGGTCTGCTAGGTTGTGGGTTTCTTACACTGTCATACAATGTCATGGGGGCTCCCCTATAGCAGAGAAAACCTGAATCAACATGGAAAAGGGGGAGGGGCCCCAAAATTAACAACAGAAACAAAGGTCAAAGGGCAGATGTGTACAGGAGAAAGGCATCTAAAAGGTTAAAGAGAAAACTAAGTAAATACATATTGGGTCACAATATGCACTTACAATTTCCACCTAACAATGCAGATTACATGGAGGGGAAAACCCTCAACCTCTGCCCTGCTTCTGTCTCTTTCACTAAGAGGATAAGTTTCTTTCTAACCTATATAGCATGTGCTTAATATGGTGCTAAGGATCAAGGGCAAAGAAAACTTGAACATGCATTATGCCTCAAAAATTTAAGGATGTCAGATATTTCAGGTCTTTAAGCAAAAGTGCTCCTCTTAGGGGCATTCAGCCTAGCAAACTGGCTAACCTGTCTTCTCAGAGTCCTGCGAGAGGCAGGTTAGTAAAGAAAGAAGCCATGGTATTTTGCAATAGTGATATCTCTTGTAATCACGTATATGAAGGTCCCAAGAATATGAAGAATAGCAGTCTCTAAACATTAGAGCTAGAATGTTGTGGAATTTGCATCCAAGGATTCATACCATTCTCACAGACCCACTCCCAGAGATTCAACTCCAAATCCAGACATGACCTGAGCATTCTACCTACCACTACATGCCCAGCAATAACAGTCAGTAGCTTTTGCAGCTGAGACACCTTTGCTGGCTAGTTCCCACTTTTAAAATATAAATTAGTAGGGGCAAAAAGGTTAGAATCCAAATGGTATGGCAGTTTATAGCCTCATGTCTTCTGTTGCATTTTCTTTCTGCTGTGCTATTGAAAACTTTGGTTTCACTTCTTCAACATCTTTTAACATTTAACAGAATACAGATCTGAGTTCAACTAATAGGCTGATATTTTGGCTTGTATCTAGATATTCCTCCAAAGCCTCATGTGCTTATAGGTGAGGCTTTTCAGAGGTGTCTGGAGCTAGAATGTGTACATGTGGATTAAGGGTGTGCGAATGTGAATTAAGGGTGTGATAACTAAATGAATCAACTGATTGGTTTAGCATAGTTCTGACTGTGAATAATGAGAAGATCCAACCTAGGTGTGGGTGGTACCACCCAAAGGCTTGTAACCAGGATGAGATAAAAGGGAAAGGGAGGCTTACTCCTGCTGCTGTGTTGCTTGCTACTTACTGCCTCCTGTCTCCTCTACCAAGAACTGTTTCTCCTTTGTGAAGCCCCTCTTTCATGCCACCCTGCCTTGGAGCAAGCCAACTATGGATTTAAACCTCTACAAACTGTAAGTTGAAATAAACATTTCCTCTTCTAATTTGTGGACGCTGGATAGTTTGACCCAGCAATGAAAAAGTAACTAAGACAACCAGAGAACATCTTCTCAGTGAAAAATGTCTACCAAAGTTCTGCTTGCCTAACCCTATAGATCACGGCAGGCTTGTTTTGGTGGGAGTGATGTTCCTTGCCTCCATCCTCCAACACAGTACAATTTAGATAGGTTATGTGATAATATATCAGCTCATCATGACCAGAAATTACTGAATCTATTTAGGGTAGAAGAGACTAACAATAATAATAAGGTCTTCAGAGTCAACTAGAAAGGGAGTAATCATTGTCTTCCTCTAATTGGCTGTGTGAGCTTGCACAGGCTGAATACTCTCTGAGGCACAGTGCCTTTCTATTAAAAATGCAGTTAAAAATACTCAATAACAATACTTCTGAGATCAAACAGATACTAAATGTAAAGTGTCACATCTATTGGCTACATCATAACAGGTTATCAATAAATGGTAGCTATGATCATGATTGTTTTTTCCAGGATCATTTAAAACCAAAGGATCCTCAAGGCAATGGAATACAGGCAAGGGATGTTTTTAAAGGAGAAGATTAGGGAGAAGGTGTTCCATCTGACCCCTGAAGTGTTAGGCAACTGGTGAAGGAAATGTGAAGGACAAGAAGAAATCATTAACACTATCACAACTAGAGACACAATAGAGCCCAGCCTGACTGACTATGGGCATTGGAGCTGAAACTAGAAAGACACAGGAAACAGAGTAAGTCTAGATTTAAAACATGATTAGAAGCAGGGAAAACCCAGCCCAGCAGATAATGAAGAATATTGAAAGTTGTAACAAAAAGGTGGGAATGGTTACAGAATAAGCAGTGGGTACTGGGCATTCTGGGTGGAGGCAGAAATTTGCCCACAATCACGGAAGATAATCTGTGAAGCAGTCTGCATCTGGGGAGCATCTGAGCAGCCACAGGTCCCAAAGGGACCCACGGTACTCCAGCCTTTGGCAAAGCCACTGTAAAATCTAATGAATACCTCTGATTTAGAGGGCTTCTTAGTAGACAGGTGACTAAGGCATTCCATCAACTACCAAGTCCCAGGAGAAAGAGCTAGGGTTGGCTTACAGATGGGGGTCAATTAGCTCTTAGATTTGGGAAAAAGAGGAGGGAGACAAATGGAATTAGGCAGGGTGAGAAATGCACAGTATGAACTTTAGGGCCAAAAAATTGTAACTTAAAATCAAGCTGTCTTTTTGTATTGACTGACAAAATTAACTTTTGAAAAGCTTTATTTGTCTGTAAAACAGAAGTAAGATCTTACAAGTAGCATCATCATGGGTACTAAATAAAATGAATGAGAGATAATATGTTCTCAATCAGGTCTAAAGTTAGTTTAGATAAAAACACATATACATCGAATAACTATATAGATAAACAATATAAAATGTGATTTTACAGAACATCACAATGCCTTAGGTATAACATATTTAACAATAGATGGTTATATATATTTATCATGTTTTACTTGCTGGTATTTTCATACCCATTTGTTTTCATCTCCACACTGTGAGGTAGACAGAATGACAACTGGAAACAGTAATATATTCACCATAAGTAGTGTTGTTTATATATACCAATTTTTTTTTCTAAATTTTATGTTTTAAGACCCTGGGCCCAGGAAGACTCAGGGATGAACTGTCTCTCCAAAAGTCAGCTAATTTCTGGAGGTAAGGAAAAACTTATCTGTAAGCATACTTTTTATATGCAAACTAACCAACCCAAAGCCCACACCCTGCAACCACATCCTTTAACTAACTGCCACAAACCTTGTCAGTATTTCCCTTGCTCTAAATCACTTATGGATCAGACAATGAACAAATAGAAACCACCTCTATGGCCTAAAACCCTTGGAAGTTATTTATTTTTTTAATTTAATTTCATGTTTGCAGTACATGTTTGCAGTACATGAAGTTTACATTGATCTTAGGGAGTAGGTACAGGAACAGAACACATCCAATTCCCTTTTATTCCCCTTATCCTCCTCCATCCACCTTTCTTCCTCTGACTCTAAATCCCCTTTCCCACTTTCAGTGTTATTATTATTGTTGTTATTTTTAGTTCATGTTTATGACCTATACGCTTACAATCCTTGTGGGCATTTTGTACATGTACATAACTATTCAATCCTAAATTTTAGCCTACCTACTCTGCCTCACCTGGCCCGATCCATGAATACTGCAATACCTACTTACCATAGTCCTCCCCTGGGGCCCCATGTGCCTTGGTGTGTGGTATGGCATGGCATGCCTCTTCTTCTTGGAACCTGGTATTAACAGCCTTTTCAGTGGCAGTCATCTCTTAATCTGTTGCCCTTCCCTAACCGAATAAAAACAAAAATCGCAGGTAATTTTAGATCAATTAATCAAATATATTAAGTACATTAGAGGATTTTAAAATAATTTTAAAGTCTTTAAAAACAATAAATTAAAAACACTGCATTAAAGTATGTGTTTATTTACATGCATGTAAGCATAGGTGTGTGTGCACAAGAAGAGGAATTAAGAATCCATACTCATCTACTGACTGTGGCTACATCTGAGAGGAGAAAGGAATGTGAAAGAAAGATGCTAAAGAAAGACTTGAATTTTTTTCTGTACATATTCATATTCTGAATCTTTAATACAAACTGGATTCATGCATTGTTAATGTAACAAAGATGGTAAAATAATTTTTAGCAACCAATTATATACTAACATGTACATAGTCAACAATCACATAGAATAGGTATCATTCAATCCATGAATATTACTTAGATATTATTAAACCAACTTTTCATGAAAGGGAAACTAAGAATTACCAACGTTTAACCAAAATAGAATTTTTTTTAGGCTTCTAATAGCTCTGATGAATATTAGAGAAGTGCTTATGCTTGGATCCCAAAGCATTTAAAAAGGCATTTATCATCATTACCTTCCTGTCCCCTAATATACAAAGATTCATTTTCCCACACCCATAGTTTGCAAAGGACTTTTGAATTAAACTTTAAAAGCTAAATTTTCTTAGAACCTGTCTGCACCTACTGCTCAATGCCAATAATAAAAGCTCAGAGTAATTTGTTTTCCTCTATAATTTCAAGGTGGATCGATGCAAAAATCCTTTTTTGCTGTCGTGGCTTCTATAGCTCTTGATGGTGAATCATTACAGAAGAAGTCTGGAATCCATAGATTGAATGTGGCCAGACTCCATTTTTCATGTGGTTTCTGTGGTTACAAACAGCAAGTCTGGGGCAGACAACATAAAAGCTTAACTATGCTGTGCACGCCACAGAATGACAGGATAGGAGGTGGGAGAGCGAAAGGACTGTGGCCTAGTAATATTGCGAAGGATAAGTGCAGGCTCTGAGATCTACCAGGAGTCCAGCTCTACCCTACTTGGATACGTGGCTTTGGGCAAGTCACCTCACCTCAAGGCACTTTTCTCCCTTGGTATAAAAAGCATGATGATGGTATTCACATAGCTATTATAATCAAGAGATGCTTCAAGTTCCTGGTTCACAGTAAGTACGCAATACACATCTATTATTTTTCATATATTTGAGATAGTACAAATCTGGTTTGGTAGAATCTGTATCTTCAATCAAATTCAAATAAATACGTATTAAGCACCAACTCAATGTCTGATGATAGGACTTTATGTTCTAGTTGAGGAAGTCAAGCATCCCTACAAAGAATGAGATAAATACACAAGGTTTGCCTAGTAATTTGAAGCAAAACCAGCTCACTGGATCATTGCCTGTGAATTGTCTGGATATGAAAAGCAACTGGAACTCAGAAGAAGGAGAAATTGCTTTATGGAAAGCTCCATGAAAGAATTGGGATTTGAATTAGTCCTCAGGTGAGGTTTGTTTAGACGGCAAGCAGGGCAGGAGGTATTTGGGGAGGGAAAGGAATACGAGTGAAGTCATGGCACATCCAAGGCAAAAACATGAACCAATCAAAGTTGGAAAATGGATGTTGACATAATTTGCTCTCATAGACAAAAACTGATTGGAAAACACACTAACATTAATCATGTTTTGGTTTTCCTTTTCTTTATTTTCTTCTGAAATGTTAAGTTGACTCTGAAAACCTGCAGTATTTAAGATCATGTTTTTGCATGAAAGCAATGTTCAGAAATCGCTAATATTTAGGATCCCTCAGATAAAGACCAACATTAACCAGTTGGAGTAAAATCCAGAACCTACTGAAGTACTGTCATGCCTAAGCTTAACACAGTGGGTCCTACAGTGGGGCCTTTAAACTGCCATCATCACCATCACCAACACCCCCCGCACTGGGAACTTGTGAGAAATACGTATTCTCAGGCTCCACCTACAACTACAGGCTTAGGAACTCTGGGCAAGTTGTGTTTTCACAAGTGATTCTGATGTGGCTTATGACAGTGATACCGCTGTCCCAGTGTTTGTCCTTCAATCATTCCCATCTAATACTTGCACACTGGTGAGCACAATAAACTACTGCTTCATTATTACTTGCACACAAAGCTGACAGCTTTTCTGCCATCTTCTATTTTACAGAAAATTCTTAGAAGAAAAAAGAAACCTTAAGGAGGTCAGAAATGAGTTTTTTGGGTTTTTCCCCCCAACAGCAAGAAGAAAAAAATAATAATCAAATGGTCATTTCAGTAGTGCAATTTTGTGTTTTATAGTGCGCCTCAATAGAACCACAAAGGGAGGGTTTTAGAAGGATAAACTGTGTAACTGGAGCTTAATGGGGTTTTTGTTGAAGATGCTTTAGCTGTGGCTGAGCTGGATCCCATTAGCAAACTTACTCTGGGGCCCACTGGAGCTTTCAAACAAGAATATCCCATCAAGGTGGTGGCCAAAAGCATAAAAATTGATTTTAATTATTCAAACTCCAATTTCAAAGTCAGAGATTGATGCTAGAAGGTTAAGATGTTGCTAGTACATTCTATGTTGCTTTCTCAAATTTTCTTTTCAAACAACAATTTTCAACTCAATGCATCAAAATATGTGAACAAATAGAAAAAAAATGAAAAGCATATTAGCTGACTCCATAGCCCCATGAAGGGCCAAAGATCTTTCTTTCAACTTGTAGTACTGAAACTTAAAATGTTTTCCATGCTTTCCTGCTTGTATTCCCAGTTTTGTTACACCCAAGCATCATTACATACACACACCATTAGCTTAGCATTTCTTCCAGATATGCTGTTGTATACTTTGAAGAAAATTGTGAGGCTATATATGCAGAAGGTCAGAGTTAAAGCTGAAATTCTCACAAGGGCAACCAGCCCTTACCCAGTGTGGCTCCTATTTCTTACCCTTATCTACTACCATCCTCTTCTTTGTTCATTTTGTTGCAGCCACACTGGCTTCCTTACTATTCCTTAATCACACACCAAATGTGTTTCCAACTACCATTTTGTTACCCTCTATATCATCATAATTCTCTATATCATTGCTTATAGTCATCTGTTCACTTATCACATCTCAAACCACGTTTCTTTCACCTCCCTCATATAAATCTTCTTTATGTCCTCCCCTTGCTATATTTTCTTGACACAGTTGATAATTTACTTGATTTTTCTCTGTATTCCCAAGGTCTAGAATAATGTCTGATATCTGATTGATATTCAGTATATATTGGGTGAGTGAAACAATAGTAAAGGAAAGTTTGAAGGGAACACAAATAAATATCCAAAGGATTAAAGTTGGTTTTTGGGGAAGACAAGAAAAAGAAAATGTCTACTTACATTTGCTCAGAAATAACTCTTAAGTGAAAAAGTAACTCTGTATACAAATTAACATTATTTTGGCACCATAAGATAAATGCCTGCTCTGACCATGCTGCAAAGAAGGGACCTAAAATGTCTTGACATCCATCAAGGAAGTGGTCAGATACCCATAACACCAATGGCCACTTAAAACTATTTCTCTAATTCTAATTGCAAATTGGAAGAATATACTGAGGCCTATGTGCCAGAGGGGTTATGTAAAAAAACTTCCCTTAAGGAAAGGATGCTCTATACCTTCTACTCCCTTGACATGGAGCCATACACCAACTGAGAATTGACTGTTTTGGGATGCCCAAAGTGGTTCTTAAAAAGGACACCAGATGACTCATCTGGGTGTTCCCCTCAATCTTGGAAAAAAGCAAGTAAGACTCTTAACCCATCCATGAAAGGAAGGGTGTGGCTGTCCTGCAGCCCTGACCTCTGAATTCTAACTCCATTCCACCACCATTTACAGATGAGTTTGAGCAAGTCACTTCCATCTCAACAGTATATTTTCATTTGTCAGTGAGAATATTCCTAATCTCACAAGTACCCCTAACCTGAAAATCTAAAATTATAAATCTCTAAAATCTAAAGCTTTTTGAGGAGCATATACCACAAATGAAAAATCCCACACCCGATCTTATGTGATAGGCTGCATTTAGAACACAGGTCCACTAAAATATTGTATAAAATTAGCTTCACTCTATATGTATAAGGTGTATATGAAGCATAAATAAATTCTGTGTTTATATTTCTGTGCTATCTCCAAGATATCTCATTATATGCAAATAATACAAAGCCTAAACAAATTTCAATCTGAAACACTTACGGGTTCCTAGCATTTTAAATAAGGGAGACTCAACCTGTACTAATAACAATAGCCAGCAAATAATGAATGTCTAATAAACACTTTGAACATGTCATCTGAAGCAGCCTTCACAGCATTCTTTCACAAGAACACAGAGGCTAGAAGAATTTAAATACTTCTAAGATCTCACATGGAAAGTTGGAGAGACTGGCTTTCAACTTAGGTTGGTCTAAGTCTAAATCCTGAGCTCATAGTGAGAAGAAAATAATACCCCTCTCAGAGACTCAGAGAGGGATAGAGTGAGCAGATGGCATCCTCAGTAAGAGAATGTGTTTTGAGATGAGCACAGTGGTTCACATCTGCAATCCCAGCACTTAAGAGGCTGAGGCAGGAGGGTCGCTGTGAGTTGGAGGTCAACCTGTGCTTCACAGTGAATTCAAGACCAGCCTGGAACATGTAGTGAGACCCTGTCTCAAAAACACAAAATAAAAGAGAGACAGAGACAGATGATACTTTGAAATTTAAAACATATTGGCTGTGTGGGATTTTACTAATAACTTTGAGTTTCTTAGCATCTATGTTAGATCTGTAACAATAGGAGTTAACCTGTATTTTCCCCAAAGTATGAGCAGGGACTTACAAGGATTACTCCTATGATCACGTTTACTCAAATCGTTAGCAGTTACTGATTGTGAGGTTGTTTAAAAAGTGGACTCATGCATCTGATCCTCAGCACTGCAAAACAAACAAACTAACAAACACATAAAATAACCAATGAACTTAAAAAGACCATGAGTAACTGCAGAAAGCAAGGGAGTCCCTTGTAACTTGTATATACTGTGAGTGAATCCGACAACGCAGATTAAATCCAGACAACAATTTGCTAGTAGAATAAATTTAAACAAACCACCAACCTCTTGAAATTTCAGTTTCTTCAAGTGCAAAATGATAATGATAATACTCATTCCCTAATCTAACTTCCCTAGTGACTGAAGGGTGATTTCTGGCAGCACAAACCAGAGACGCTAGAGGACCAGTGTCCCTCACATGACTTGGTACCAACTGGGGAGCGGGTAGTAGGATCTAACAGTTCTGAGTGACGTGTAACTACTCTGGAAGTGTCCCAGGATTAACTTTTGCTAATAAAAGTAGTAACTCATTTCTTATAACATGTTTATCAAAGTTCTGCCCTCTTTCTCAGTTCCCTTCTCTCTCGCTGTGCTGAGAGCACTTCCTGTCAACTGCTTGTACCCAAACCCATGCCTATTTTGAGTTAATTCAAATGAAAAATAAGTTTTCAACTAAATTTTTGTTCGCTAATCAAATGTAGAAGGTAGAATTTTAAGAAGAGTCCTAAAACTTATCACCCTATGGGAAGCATACACCACAGTATCCCAAAGTTCATGAGTATGATGGATTTAATGTCTGTGATTAAATTCTATTTTATGGGCCACTGACCTTAACATTGAGAAATTATCCATATGGGAATGACCTTAATCATATAAGACCAGCTGAATTTTCTCTGGTTTGTTGCAGAAAAGGAAGTCAGGGAGATTCAATGCATGTGAAGGATTCAACACATAGACATTTATTGTATTAAAGATATATAGAGCCAACTGGCAAGGAATACAACTGCCTCCAGGAACTGATTGCTGACAGCTAGCAAGAAAATATAAACCTCGGTGCAACAACCATAAGGAAATAACTCTTCCAATAAGAATGGTCTTGGAACACTTTTACTTCAAATCCTCCAAGTGTGAACTCAACCCAAGCAACAATCTTGATTTTAGACTGCTGATACTCTGTGCAGAGAACCTTGCCAAGACCATACCGACTTAGCACCTACACCACTGTGAACAAATTAAAAGGCACTGCTTTAAATGGCTAAATTTGTGTTAATTTGTTCATAGCAACAGAAACTAATAAGCCAACACCAGGCATGGTGATGTGCATCTATAGTCTTACTATTCAGGAGACTGAGGTGGGAGGAACTCTCGAGATCAAGAGTTCAAGACTAGCCTAGGGAACATAGCTAGACCTCTGTCTCAAACAAACAAAATCTGAGTGTGGTAGCATGCACTGGTAATCCAGCACTCAAGAGGGTAAGGCAGAGCAATCATGAATTCAAAGCCAGTCTGACAAGACACTATCTCAAAACAAGAACAACAAGCTATTATGCCAAGTAAAGAAATACATGAATGTCTAGTTATGTACAGTTGGGGATGTAGCTTGATTTTAGAGCAAATATCTAGTATTTCCAGCACTCCAGGTTCAATTCCCATCACATAACCAATCAATCAATCAATTGATCAATCATTCAATATCACATAGTATCATTTAAGAAATATTCCAATAATATTTGTTATATAGTATGTTACGTCTGTGCACACTGTTTCTAAAATACATTTAGTTTATAATCATAAATATTTCTCTAATCTTCAAAAGTCAAACTCTATGTTGAAGATAGATATGATGAAAATTGCAGGTGTGATATTGTGTTCAAAATTAAATACATAAATAATAAATCTTAATGAGTTATTTACACAAAATTAAAAATGACAATACCAATTTGAGGGAAAAGTAACTCCTTTCTAAGGGAGTTGGGGCAGGTAGACTAAATCTAATGCATAATGTTATTTTAGGCACCACCTTGCTGCTAAAATAGGCTCTGAGACACACATGAGGAAGGTTAGGTAGGAATTTTAAACCTCTCAGTTCATTCAGGATTTGCAGCATTCCAAGACTCTAGGGATGCATGGTTCATTTCTTGCCAATCTTTCCTCCTTTCAAGGGTCAATGCTGACACTTAGGCTTATGAAAATGCTGTATATTTTAATGAAATCAGAAATAAAAAGAAACCAGACATATTTTCCGTTGCTGCAGACCTCCAGAATACCCAGCCATGATGCAACCAGGAGCAAGGTTAAGACCTCGGAGAGTCAAAAGGCTGCAAGTACCAAAGAACTACACAAAAAAGGACTGGTAAGGAACCATCAACCAAAGGTAGGTTAATATATGCTGGATGCATGCCAACAAGGCACAGAACACCAGATAGCGCATGCTGGTGACTAACGAGAGCTTCGCTTTCACCCCAGTGCCTTCCTTCAGTCACGTTTAGCATTGTTTATGCATCATGATTTCAAGGTTGTAAATTTTACTACCTTTGGAGAGGCCTAGACTGCTAGATAATACATTAGTGTTCAGGACCTCTTGAAAGAGAGTATAATATTGAAGATCGTTTCCCTCTCTCCTTTTCTTCTTTCCATAAAGGACAGACTTGCCTAAGACAACACATCAAGCAAGTGGCAAAGTCGAGTCTAATTCCATGCTCTATTTTGTCCATTAAATATATAATGACATTTTTCCTCTTAATTTCTCCTTTGGAACACTGATGGACATCTCCTCCATCCCTCCCTTCTTCACTTCTGTGCCATACAATCTACTAAATGCATAAATGCCAGATCAATGCTTTATAGATATATATCACATCATGTCACTTCCTGTTTCAGTCCTCTAATGGCTTCCAAACATACCAAATAAAATCTCTGACTTTTCCACTTCAAGGCTTCCAGGCTCTATATCATTTGGTTTCTGCCTACCATTTCCACCTCCCAACCTTACTATTTTTGCTCACAACTCTGCGCCCCACAGTAGACCTTTTTGTTCTGTAAGACCACCTGTTTTGCTTCCCACCAAGGGCCTCTGAACTGATGTTCCCTCTGAATGGAAGATCTTCTCTAAGGACTTTATAAGTATTCACTCCAGTGCTCTATTTGCTTTATTCAAGCACTTTTAATTACTTGAAATCATTGTATTCACTTATGAATTTCCATGCTGTCTTCTTCCACCATGTAAATTCCAATGAAGCAGGGAGGGATCTTGTTTGTGATATTCACAGGTATTTTATATCTCTGATATCTTAATGATGTCTAACATACAGGAAGCACTCAATAAACATTTTCTGGATAGGTGACAAAGCAAATAAATAAACAATAACTGACATCTGCCACAATTTATGTAATCTGTATCTGAATATTTAATTAAGCAAAACTTATGTCCATTGTGGACCATGCTATGAAACAAAACTTCCAATACTGTGGTCAGTGTTAAAGTTGCTGCAGTGAAAGCATTAAAGTGCCCAGCAGATCAGGTTTTCATGAGAAACAAGAAAAATACAGATAACTTGTAGCCCCTAGAAATTCGCCATCTAGGAGAGAGCTAGCTAATATAACCTATTTTTCTTTTCCTTTGGGTTCTAGAGATGAGTCTATTTATTTTCCCCCTACTGTGCTAAAGCAGTTTCCTTCCCTGCTCCCTTTATCCACAAAGTTAATAAATTTGCAAAGGAGATAGGATCTCCTTACCTCTGCTGTTACTGCAGGGTGAAAAATGAAGCTTTTCCCCTCCATGGAAATTCACAGAGTCACTTCCCTCATAGGGTTGTTCATAGCTGGGTTGTATCACTGAGCACCACAGCTAGGACAAAGGTTCAAGTCAAAATTTTAACCGCATGGTGTCAAAAGCCCATTCATTCTAATAAGCTATGCTTTTTCTTAATATATCTAGAAGTTATTCCACACCTAATATTGTTAATATCAATACATAGTCATGCAAAAGAAAATCTGTGAACTATTAGTATGTTTCCAATTCCTCAATTTACATATGTAATGTTTTAGGGGAGTATTTAGGTTTTCTTCCAAAGAAGTGTTTTAGAAAAGTATCAACCCAAAACCTGAGGACACTCCCTGGTCAAAAATAGGCAGTTGTTTTTGCTTCCTACTCACTTTTTGCCCTTCATAAGAATTTGACCCGTGGGAGCTGACAAATAAAGATAAATTACCAGTCTAGAGTATTCTAACTAACTAAGCCACTATAGTCACTTAAAATGAATCTCAAAACCCAAATTTTGCTTTGTTAGCTAAAATTTCTCCTCTCATTGTCTTCAACTATGTGACCTAGAAGTATATACTACCAAGAAAAAGTTGTAAAAGCAAGATTCTTTATCATACTGACTTTACTTTTGCAGTTAATGATATTTCTTGACTGGAAAAGGAATTGTTTCATGCTAGCAAACTGTATATGGCAATTCCTGTACTTTCTATACTTACAAACATAATCCAACTTTTTTTGTGTAAAACAAGGGATATATATGCCTATAATAATATTATAGGGCCTAACCAAATTAAATGTCCCCTGATTTATTTAAAAACTTATATTACTGACTAGAAAGTTATGTATAGTTTCAATAAGAATATTAAAAATTAACATTTACTGGACTCTTGCTATGAGCTGGAGTCTTTTTTTATTTTAAAGATAATAAAAACAAACAAAATAAAACAGAATAAGACCAATCAAAACAAAACAATAGCTGCTCCAGGGGAAGACCCTCTCCCCAGTGAGGGGTAGAAAGCCATGTACATAAAACAATTATATTGTATCTCTTTGTATAACTTTAATTAGATAATTGATTTTATGACACAAAAATAGCAATGAAAGTTATATAGGACTTCAGAATAGGATAATATGAAATCAACAATGGCTACCATAGTGCCTCTTGTCTTCAAAATAACTGTCCATAGAATCAGACATAATAAAATTTTAAAAAAGGAACAGAATAAAGCCAATCAAAATGAAACAATGAAAGTGATACAGGAGCACACTCCGGGAGTGCGCCCTCACTAGTTGCGCACAGGATCCAGCTCTACCCAGTCCCGTGACTCAGTGCAACCCACCAGGGGAATGCCCAGCCAGCCTCTCAGGACACAGAGGTACTGAGCCCAGCCCAGCCCAGGACCCCAGAGCTGTTCATCAGGGACTGGCCAGCATAGCTGCAGGGCCTTGGAGAGCTTGGGCTCTGACCATCAGAGCACAGGGCATGAGATCCATTGTTCAGGGGTGTGGCTGGTGTGGCGAGTCCTAGAGGTTAGGGGCCTACCCAGCCAGGGGCAAGGTCCCAACATTGTAGGCCTGGGACTTGCCTGGACTTGCCCAGCACTCCAGAGGCTCTGAATTCTTTGCAGCCAGACTCAGGGTCCAGGTGGCACCACACTCTAGGTTATGCTTTGCCTAGGTGCCTGGGTCCCAGAGGTCTCAGCCCCACCCAGTAAGGCAGAGGCTCCAGCAACACACTCCAGGAATGCACCCTCACTAGCTGCACAGAAAATACAGCTCCACCTGGTCCTGTGACTCAGCACAACGCACCAGGGGAACGCCCGACAAGCCTTGCATCAACATCCACCCATCAACCTCAGAATACACATTTTTCTCAGCTGCACATGGGTCATTCTCTAAAATAGATCATATACTGGTTCACAAAACATGCTTAAGTAAATGCAAAAGAGCTGAAATAATTCCATGCATATTAGAAACTAAGAAAACAATATAAAGAATTAATGAATCGAAGAGTTGGTTCTTTTAAAGAGTAAATAAAATTGATAAGCCCCTAGCCAACCTTATCGAAAAGAGGAAAGAAAAAGCTCAGGTTCGTGAAATGAGAAATGAAAAGGGTGAAATAACTACTGACCCTGTGGAAATACAGGTGATCATCAACACCTACTTTGAAAACATTTACTCACATAGATTCAATAAAGCAGAAGAAATGGACAGATTTCTAGAAAAGTATGAATTACCAAAGCTGAATCAAGAAGATGTAAAGCTGCTGAATAACCCAATTTCAGCCAGTGAAATTGAAAATGTAATTAGGACCCTACCAACAAAGAAAAGCCAGGGCCCTGATGGATTCATAGCTCAATTCTACAAGAAATTTAGGGAAGACTTAATGCCAACATTCCTCAAACTCTTCAATGAAATTGAAAGGGAAGTAAGTCTCCCCAACTCATTTCTGGAAACAAGTAATACCCAAATACCAAAACCAGAGAAAGACCCAACCAAAAAAGAAAATTATAGACCAATCTCCCTAATGAGCATAGATGCAAAAATCCTCAATAAAATACTTGCAAATAGAATACAGCAAGTTATCAGAAAGATTATACATGATGATCAAGTGGGATTCATCCCAGGAATGCAGGGATGGTTCAACATACACATTTCAATAAATGTAATACACCATATCAACAGGGCCAAGGACAAGAACCACATGATCATCTCAATAGATGCAGAAAAAGCTTTTGACAAAATCCAACATGCATTCATGATAAAAACCCTACAGAAAATTGGAATAGATGGTCTCTACCTCAACCTGATAAAAGCCATATATCATAAACCAACAACCAACATCTTACTGAATGGAGAAAAACTGAAATCTTTCAACCTAAAATCAGGAACAAGACAAGGATATCCATTATCACCACTCCTATATGATATAGTTCTGGAAATATTAGCCACAGCAATTAGAGAAGAAAAAGTAATAAAGGGAATAAGGATAGGAAAGGAAGAAGTGAAATCATCATTATTTGCAGATGATATGATACTCTATATAGAAGACCCCCAAAAATCCATTAGAAGACTTTTAGAAGTAATAACTAAATTTAGTAATGTAGCTGGATAAAAGGTGAACACTCAAAAACCAATAGCATTCCTGTACACAAACAACAAAGTCACTGAGAGAGAAATAAGGGAAATCACACCCTTCACTATAACATCCAAAAAAATGAAATACTTAGGAATCAATCTAATAAAGGAAGTAAAAGATCTATACAGTGAAAATTACATTACTCTGATGAAGGAAATTGAAGAAGATTTCAGAAAATGGAAAGATATTCCCTGCTCATGGATAAGAAGAACAAACATCATACAAATGGCCATTCTCCCAAAATTGTTATACAGATTTAATGCAATCCCAATCAAAATATCACTTGCCTACCTTACAGAGCTAAAGAAAGCATTCCTGAAATTCATCTGGAACCAGAAAAGACCTAGAATAGCAAAGGCAATTCTGGGCAACAAAGGTAAGGCAGGAGGCGTCACAATCTCCTACTTGAAACTATACTACAAAGCTACTGTGATAAAATCAGCATGGTACTGGAACCAAAACAGACCTGAAGATCAATGGAATAGATTAGAAGATACAGACACAACTACAAACACACTCAGCCACCTCATGTTTGACAACGGTGCCAAACATGTACTTCGGAAGAAAGATAGCCTCTTTAACAAATGGCACTGGAAAAACTGGCTTTCTATGTACGGTAAGCTAAAACTAAATCCATGTCTATCACCATGCACTAAAATAAAGTCAAAATGGATCAAAGATCTGAATATAAAAACAGAGACACTAAACTTACTAGAAGACAAAGTAGGTAAAATTCTTGATCACATAGGAGTAGGCAGAGAGTTCATGAACAAAAATCAAATTGCACAGGAAACACTTCCCAGAATCAACACGTGGGATCTCATCCTACTAAAAGGTTTTTGCATGTCAAAGGCAATCTCCAACAGAGTGAAAAGAAAACCCACGAACTGGGAAAATATTTTAGCCAATTGTCCATCAGGCAAAGGACTTCTATCTAAAGCATATAAAGAATTAAAAGAAATCAGGCCCCTAAAATTCAAGGACCCAATCCAAAAATGGGCATCTGAGATGAATACACACTTCTCAGAGAAAGAAATACAAATGGAAAATAAATATATGAAGAAATGTTCAACATCAATGGTCATTCGGGAAAGGCAAATTAAAACAACACTGAGATTCCATCTCACTCCAGAAAGAATGGCCAAGATTAAAAAATCAACCAACAGCAAATGCTGGAGGGGCTGTGGGGAAAAAGGAACTCTTCTCCACTGTTGCTGGGAGTGTAGACTGGTGTAACCACTATGGAAGTCAGTGTGGAGATTCCTCAAGAAGCTAGGATTAGAGATCCCATTCAACCCAGCTATCCCACTTCTGGGCATTTTCCCAGAAGAGTTGAAAATATCATACCACAGTGATATTTGTGTACCCATGTTTATAGCAACCCAATTTGTGATAGCCAGATCTTGGAAACAACCCAAGTGCCCATCAATCAAAGAATGGAAGAAAAAGATGTGGTATTTTTATACAATGGAGTACTACTCAGCTATTAAGAAGGATTGCATTGAGACTTTTATAAGTAAATGGTCACTACTTGAGACCATACTCATAAGTGAGATAAATCAAGCCCACAGGTGTAAATACCATATTGTCTCCCTAGTGTAAGAAATGGAAAAATTATATATGATCCAAAATCTATAATAAATACTATGTAAGGGTAAAAAACAGCTTGAAGAGCAAAAGTAATTGGGAAGGGAAAAGGGGGAAAGAGGGAAGGGAAAAAGAAAAGATATAAATCTGTATTTATGTATATGTAAGATAGCGAAAAGGAACATACTGCAGAATGAATTAGTTATTGAGAAAGAATGGTTAATACTCACATGATTAGATCAATTTTACATGTCTATATCTGTTAATGTAAGCAACCATTTTGAAGGTAACTATACACAATATTGTAACTATTGTCAAGTTTCTATCATCCTATTTTGTAAATCTATAATGTTACTATTGTGCATTTGCTCTAGTCATTTGTTTGTCTCTTTTGCTTTTTGTCTTTCTTATATGTCTTTTTTTCTCTTAAATAAATAAAAAAAGAAATAAAAAAAGAAAAAAAGTGATACAAAACTTCAAAACAAAATAATAGCAAATCAATCATGGTTACTATAATATAACTTGTTGTCTTCAACATAGCTGCCCATACCATCAGACATAATAAAATCAAACAAAACAAAATAGAATAAAACCAAACAAAACAAAACAATGAATATGATACAGACCTTCAAAACAAGATAATGGGAAATTAACAATGGCTATTGCCTTCCCTTTTTAGACATTTCTTCCTCTTTCACTTTCACAATATCTGTCGTGCACTTTGGATTTCACTAACTCCTTCAGGTTTTTATACTAGGGAGACAACACAATGTTCACCCATGAGAGTCTAAACCATTTCACCCATGAGCATGATCTCAAGTTGCACTCATTTACCTAAAAGAGACTCGAGATTATCCTTCTTTATAGCTGAGTAGCTTTCCATTGTGTAAAATTTCCTTATCTTTCTTATTCATTCTGCATTTGATGGATAAGTTACTTCTGCTCTTTTCTGGGTCTCTGCTGCATGGAGCATTGTCTTCTTTCCTCTGGCCTTCAGTCCATGAATTCCTTTTCAAGTCAGATGTGTCTCTTGTATACAGCATAATAATGAATCCTGTCTCCCAATTCACTCTGCCCATTTTCTTTTTGCTGGTGAATTGAGACCATTTACATTACCAGTTATAACCAACATGCACTGGCTCATCTCTGCCATGCCATTCTGCTGTGGTTGCCCTCCCGACACTTTTCCCCTCCATTCAATTCCCTGCCTTCCTCTGTGATCTGACTCTGCTGCTCTTCCTGGAACTGCGGTCATCTTCATCTCTCTCTAGAATATCCCTAATCACTCTTTGTAGGGTTGGTTTGGCAGTCATGAATTCCTTCAGTTGTTCTTTATCATGGAAGTATCTTATTTCTCCATTAATTTTGAAAGACAGTTTTACAGAGTACATCAATCTGGGTTGGAAGTTGTTTTATTTCAAGACTTGAAACATTTCACTCCAAGCTCTTCATGACTTGATGGTTTGTGTAGAGAAATCTGCCATGATGCTGATGAATTTTCCTGATAGGTGATCTGTTTCTTTTCTCTAGCAGCCTTTAATATTCTGTTCTTGTGCTGAATTTCTAGGATCTTGATTATTACATGTCTATGTGTAGATTTGTTTTGGTTATGGCTGGTTGGAGTTCTATATACATCACTTATCTGTATGTCAGGTCTTTTTCCCATATTTGGGAAGGTTTCTGCTATTACTTCTGTAAATAGTCTTTTTATGTCATTTGTGTTGAAACCTGCTTTTTCACGGACATCTATCACTCTTAAATTATTTTTGTGTGTGTGTGTCATCTTGCAGCCCTTGAATTGTTATTGCCTTGTTTCTTGTTATTTTTAAGAGATCTTTCACAATTGATAGCTGCAATCCTGTCTTCAAGGTCTGAGAGTCTATCTTCAGTTTCTTTTAAACTTTTTAATTTCCTAGATATCTCTTTGAATATGTTACAGGCATTGTATTCTTTCCTATATTGTTCATTCAAGGTTTCCATTGTTTTCCTATGCTCCTCTTTTTTATGTGTGTCTTCTTTAGACATGCTCAGCAATTCTTTCATTATGTTTGCTATCTCTTCTTTTGACTGAAATGTTACTTCTGATCTGATTACTTTCACAGCCCCGTGAAGTTGTTTCTTTACTTCAGTTGCTACTATTTCAGAAATTCCAGGTGTGCGACTTCCATTTTTTTCCACGTCTATGTCTCAGGCTTATTCTGTGTGGGCTAGAAGTTTGAGAATGCTTTTTACTCCTTTGTCTTGACATTTTCCTGGGTTCTTACAGAGGAGTCTGTTGTGGGGTCTCAGGTGCTTCCTGTGTTGACTGCCCATCAGTGCTGTAGGGGAATGAGCCAGGCACCTGGGTTTCTCCTAACCTAGGTTCCCAGGAAGGCAGTGGGATTTGGGGCAGGCTTCTCCAGACACACATAGCTACACTGAGACTCCCCTGATGGTGGCAGGTGCATGAAAGTGTGGCTGGCTGGTTTTCTTGGCCTGCACTGGCTACCAGTTTCAATGGCAGCCAGCAGCCTCTCGATATTTAAACCTCAATACCAAACTATCATCCTTCTGGGAGAGCAGAAGCTCCAAAGGTCCATCCCGGTCTGGTTCATCTTTGGGAGCCTCATGCCAGATAACAACGTCCTCTGGTATTTCAGTTCTTTATTTCAGGGAATTCCCAGCAACTGGGAGGAGGCATCACCTAAAGTCACCCTGCAGGAGGCTGGCAGAATCAGGATGTTGCACTCTTCCCATAGTCCCTGCAAAGCAGGACACCCCACTGGGTGGCCAAACAGGGTTCTTTTCCAGCCTCAAGGTGATTTTTAGATTCCCTTCATGTAAGATCTACAAGTGTCGACAGGTCCCAGGGCTCGTAGAACACAGGAGCATAATGGAAGGAGTGGTGCTGCCTCAGCAAAGAGGCTCTGACTAAGGCCTATGTAAGTAAATCCTTCAGCACCCATCCAGACCTTCTTGTGCTAGGGTCTTTTCAATGGAAATTATTTGCAGCATTTTCTTTAATCTTCACAGTGGTCCTGCAAGATAAGTATTTCAATAGCACAATGATAAACATACTAAGAACCAGGTTGTCTAGAGCCAGACTGCCTTCATTTGTATGCAAGCTAAGGCAAGCTTTTTAACCTCTTGAGGCTTTAGTTTCTTAATCTGTATGATGACAATATTAGTAGCTGTCTATCTCATAGGATTTTTTTAACAGTAAATTACAAAATCCTTGTAACAGGCTGAAAATTGTCAATTTCACTACAGAGTTCTGCACTAGAGTTTCTCAAACTTTGTTCATTTAAAAACCACGAGCAGAGTTTTGGCAATACATCTGTGTATCATTTTTATAAAATGACTAATGTTACTATTTATGGTACTTAATATTGCCTTTTACAATGCAATACTGACACTCACCTTTTGGAGGTAGGAGACTTGATTCACTGTGTTGAAGTTAAGGGTATAAAGCCAGGAACGGTGGTGCACGCCTTTAATCCCATCACTCTGTAGGTTGAGGCAGGAGGATCTGGGAAGGTAGCAATCATGAAAGTTAGATGGATCTATTTTAGATTTTAGATTCAGACAACTAAATACCAGAAATTTGGCTTTCCACTTACCATGTGACCTTGAACAAGTTACTTTCCTCTAAGCTGGATATTTTCTCATGTATAAAACAGAAAGGATATCAGATGTACTTGCAAGGAATTGTTTCTCCTCTTCCAGATATAGCTCTTAGGAAGTGAGGCATGGTGATTTGCTTTCTGTAGCAAGTTGAAACAGTGAATTGTGTGTGTCACTCTAGTATTGCAATACTATTAACTTCCCTTCCAAGGGCCGATACAAAAGATCTGCATTGAAACAAAAGCATTGTTCTTCTGAATGATAATGATCAGGGTCTTGTGTCTACTTCATCAGAAGTATAATATGAATTGCAAAGAAATCTTCATTCCTTTAAGTCATTGAGATTTTGGAGTTGTTACTATAATAACAATCAGTCTTATCCTGACTGATACATAGTGCTGACCTCATAATACTGTTATGAAGTTTAAATGAGGTAAAACACACGAATTGCAGATATATTGAAACATTTTTTGGCAAAAGTTCTGTGACTTCAGTCTCATTCTAGCACATTGGGAGGGTGTGTGGATAAGATCTGGTAAATTTCATACATAGTGGTAACATTTACTGAATGCTTACTACAGTGCCAAATACTGTTCTAAAGGTTTGCCATACATTAACTCGTTTAATACTCACATCCACCATAGGAGGCAATATTAGGCTTACCATTTTTCACAGGTAAAGAAGTTAAAGTATAACAAGGTTAAATAACTTTCTCAAAGTCACAAAGTCCGGAAGCAACACAGGCTACACTTGAACCCATGCCATCTGGGCCCAGCATGAGCACTACCCTAGACTCATAATCTTACACAAACAAGAATAACCTACAGCAGAGCATATCTGAACACCTTCCCAGACAATTCTGGAAGGGAAATCAGAAGCAGACAGTGATGTATCTTGCTCTTAAAATGCTCCAGGGTCAAATTAGCCATTATCCCAGGAGAGTAACAAACTGTTGTTAAATTTCATCTGCTCAACTTGGGTAAGATGAACACAAAATATTTGTGATCCAGAGACATCATTTTGCAGTACTATCATCAACACAGCAACACATTGCTGTCTTAGCTAGACATTTACTAACAAGCAGGGCATGTCGCCTACAGGCGGTACACACACAAGAGCCAACAGATGCTGCCCACAGGAGGTGACAGGCCCTTCCTTGTTCTCCAAGGAGAAAAGATGAGCTTGAGATTTCCCTTCAAAACCAGAAGCCATGGATTTACAACAGCCTCTCAAACTATTCCATCTAAATTTATTTGGGTTTTGCCTTTGTCTCT